>JACEGR010007124.1:0-52828 GCA_014170235.1 Listronotus bonariensis | reverse complement strand
TTGGCAACTTTTCTCCGTGGAGTGCCCATCCTTGCGTCCCCGACCTCGAACCGCCTAAAAGTTGAGGATATGTCTTATTAAAATAAACTAGCCTTGGAAAAAACAATGTTAAAAGTTTTCTTATAGCCGTCATTACCAATTTTACAAATCTTATACACATTTATATCTACATAATATACATTACTTCTTAAAAGTACGTTTTTTTACCAATTTGTTCCATTTCCTAAATTGGACTATTTGGACAGCTTCTATCTCGAGATATTGATAATTGTATTTAGAATTTAAAAATACACTTCAATGTTAATTTACCATTTATGTAAAAAGTTCCACCATTGTTCTCATTTTTCTCATTTTTTACAGATTCGATAAAGAAAGTAAATTTGAAGAGTGGAAATTAAAAAGCGAGGAAGTAGACATTCAGGAGGAATATTTGGAACAAACTGACATAAGGTAAACTAGTTATGAAAACAGCTGCATATCAGGGTTTTTTGCTAATTTAATGTTTTTCTAAAAATTGATTTCGAATACTGATCTGATACAAAATATTCGGTTTGAAATAAATTCAGTAAAATGAGTTAGTGTACTTCAAGATCAGACACAAAATTAGTAATGGTTACTATTATCTTTTTTTTGTAAAACATATACAGGCTCATCCAAATTAAGTGTCTGTCATTTGTAACTTAACGTTATTACTCAAAATATGAAATAGTTTAAATTAGCAAACTAGTAGCTCTTTTCACGTCCTTTTTAGACTAAAGATTAGAAATATCAATTGATAATCAGGTTGCTGAGTTATACAGCGAAATACCCCTTTTTAAATGGAACACCCTGTATATTTTATCACTATTAGAAAGTTCTTTCAAAATCCTTTAAAAAAGTCCGTATGTAATATGTCCATATTTTCATAGTTTCGGAAATATGACCATCCTCCGGAGTTTAATAGTAAACTGGATTTTTATATTAAATACCCTGTATATGGTATCATCATTAAAAAGATATTTTAAAGAGCTTTAAAAAATACCACATTTGATGTGCCTATCTTTTTAGTTTTGGAAATATAGCCATTTAAATCTGAAAGATAGTAGATATTTTCCCCATTTTATTTCTGACACTAAAACTTATTGCTTATAGCTTAAAGCTGTGATATAATGAAAATTTAACGTAGTTTTTAGATTTGAATGGCCATATTTCCAAAACTATAAGAGATAGACCTATCAAATGTGGTATTTGCTTAAAGCTCTTTTAAATATCTATTTATTGGTAACGGGTACGGGTGTTTTATTTAAAAAATGCCAGTGTACTATAAAATTTCTGAGAATGGCTATATTTCCGAAACCATGAAAAATTGGATATATCACATGTGGACTTTTTTCAAAGATTTTAAAGGATCTTTCTAATGGTGATAAAATATACAGGGTGTTCCATTAAAAAAAGGGTATTTTACTGTATAACTCAGAAACCCGATTGTCAATTGTTATTTCTAGTCTCCAGTCTTAAAGAGCGTGAAAAATGCTACTAGTTTGCTAATTTAAACTATTTCGTATTTCAAATAATAACGAAGTTACCAATAACGGACACTTAATTTGAATGACCCTGTAAAGGGTTATTTTTAAGTTGATACTTTCCTTTAATTTATATTTATTGTATAGAATGCAAGAAAATAAGAACATTTTTCAGATAAAATTATGTCTGAAAATGCTTCGTTTCCAAGATACAGGGTGTTAAGCAAAAATTGATTTTTTGTTATAACTTTCCTACCACTCCAGATATTATCACAGAATTTGATACACTTTTTTTGACCATTACATTAAACTTTTTGCTGTAAAAGTTTTTAATACTGGTAAAAAAGTGGCGTTTGAACAAGATTTCTATTGATTTTTCTTAGGAAAAGATAATATGCTACTGCTTTTTTTCGAATCAATAATATTTTCAAAATAATCATTTACATTGGAGTTAATTTAGTCTCTCTTTTTTTTTCATATTACAAACTGTTTTTTGGTTTAAAAAATAAAAGCTATTTTGCATAGCAAAATCGCTAAAATCTAATATGGTGTTTTATATGTAAAAATTGTTTTTGACTTTTATTAAAAGTTATAACTACTGATTTTTTTATTAAGTTTAAATTGTAGTTATATAAGTTTTTAGCGATTTTGCCGTGCATCAAAACGGCTTCCTTTTTTTGAACGATAACCGTTTGTCGTACTAAAAATAACAAGGGACCAAATTAACTCCAAATTAAATAATAATTTTTTTATCTTTGGACAAACCACGAAGACTAAAAACCTAAATATTAACGTACCGTAGGTGTCTTAAGCGAGGTAAGAGGGAGTTTGTTGACACGGGACTTAAAATCTTGAAGATTTGGCGGGGAAGGAAAGACCTCTGCCGGCAGCAGGTTCCACAATCTAGAAACTCTAGGGATAAAAGAACGAACAAAGTGAGAAGTTCGTGGCCTGTCCAGTTGGACCGTATAGGGATGCATACGCGCGGAACCACGAGTTTTTCTGTTGGGAATCGTGAGTGGAGGAACTATACTGGACAATTCTTCAGAGCAAAAGCCATGAAAGTACCTACAAAAAAGCGATAGATCCCCCAGCCCGACGATGGGCAAGAGAGGGAAGCCTTTCTGTAAGTGAAGGATCATTAATGAGACGAATAGCTCTTCTTTGAATAGAATCCAGAATTAGATTAGATTAGATTAGATTGGGAGGTGGATTGCATATCCTCTAGCACTGCAACCTGCTCAGGTTTATTGTGTGTCCTCCGTCCATAGGTTAGAGCACGCTATCCAAGCCGGTCTGTTTAATCAGACTCCACAAGCTTGAAACTGGCCCCTTGGTATATTTTGCCGCTTTAGGTTTTTCTTCACCCAGCCTTGCAAACCGCAGACGACAAAGGGCTTCGCAGTAGCACCATACGTGTTCTGCGGTTTCTTCCTCCTCCTGGCAGAACCTACATAGGTTTTCTTCTGCCAGGCCCATAGTTTCCAGGTGTTTATTCAGTCTGCAATGACCTGTCAGTTGACCCACTATTATTCTTACTGCCTTCCGGTTATAATTCAGAAGGTCTTTTGTAAATTCTGGCGAGTAAGCCTTGATGAACACTTTCGCCTGACGCTGTCCTGGTGTTCTCATCCACCAGTCTTGTGATTCCCTCATAATCCATGATCTAATGGATGACCTTACCTGGCATGATGGAATACCACAGTAGGGCTGGGGACCTACCATTGTCCTGCCAGCCCCCTCCTTTGCCAATTTATCAGCTTCTTCATTGCCTTCGTGGCTCGTGTCCTAAAAATTATAGCATAAGATGTGTGATCCTGTACATAGGATGCATTTTTTAGAAATATTTGCATTATCTTCCTGCATGGTCATGAAGGAAGAAGAAGAAGAAGAAGAAATGGCATTTCTCTTATTATAGGGATTTTGAATTGGTTTTGGGGAAGTATGTTTAGAAACAGGTGCCATTAACTGAACCGATTCTAAAGCTTTACAGTAAGATTCTAAAAATCCAACTAAATTCTTAAAAGTAGGTAGTTCAATATCTCTATGCTCTTTTTCAAACTCTGTGCGAGTAATGGTATCAAGCTTAGGCAATAACATGTTAAATAATAAAAAATCCCAGTGTTCCACCGCAAAGTTTAACGCTTTTAAGGCAGCCACATTCTCTAGAAATGTGTCTAATAAAAATCTAAGTTCCTTTGCTAAAGGCTTTTGGATACATGGTGCATTAAACATCTCATTGTAATGGGAGGTGGCTGCAAAACGCTTGTTTTGGTATCTTTTGCACAAGGTTTCATAAGCTATTAAGTAATTGTTTTCAGTAATAGGAATTCCTTTAATTAAATTTAGGGGTTCTCCCTTTAAAAAGAATGTAAATATTGAAATTTTTGGACGTCATTTAAAGTATTGTTATGGTGAATAAGACTTTTGTATAAATCGATAAATGACGGCCATAATTTTACATTACCCTCAAATACTGGTAAACTCATTTTAGGTAAACGAGAATCAATTCTGGATGAAGTATCTGAGGTAGAGTTATTTAAAAAAGTAGCAGGAGCATCGGCAAGATAAATATCTTTTTAATTGATTTAATGGCATAGTAAGCAGTATCACCCTGCTTTCTGACTTTATCCTGAGCTAGAAATTCATCATCGCTTGATAAAAGCATTATAATCGAGTTATGAGCTTTACTAAAGTCGTCATACATCTGATCAACTTCGTCAGCTCGAACCAAAAAATCAACTTTTTTCGAATCGTCATCTTTTGCCTTTACTCCAATACTATAAGACTCTTCTAATCTATTAAGAGCTAAAGATCTTTTCATAACTGCCCTATTAAATTTTTCACCACTCATGATGATTTGTTAATTATATAAAATATATAGCAAAGAATACCAAAACGTTTTATGGATTGTTTTAAAATATGTATTATTAAATGCCTCTTTAAATGCCGAAACTTTAACAATATTTTAAATTTAAATATTGGGATTACACAGCTAATAAATACAAAGGGCTTTTAAATTAAATTATAAGACAAAAAAAAACAATAAGTTTTTATCACAATTTTTTCTTTTTGTTTTAATGTAATAATACTAGCCTACAAAACTTAGTAGGCCTTGGCCCGACTTTGCCAATTGCCTCTGACGCTGAAAACGCGACTCCTCGCGTGAACGACGATCGCCGCTCGTATTCTACTTCCCGCGATGACGCGGTACCTACTGATCCCCGTACTACTCTAACTGATCAAACTACTCCCTGTAAGGATAACTTTTTGAAGAAATTTGAACTGACAAAAAATGACAAATAAGATCCGGGCTCGAATGGATCAAAAATGAATGCGCAAGGTGGCCTTCACTATTAAATAAAAATATATATCGAATGAAGTGGACTGTATATTAATATATATCAATGATATTGATTGAATATCTTATTATACATAAAAAGGCGCGTACCGACCCACAAAAAGGCTTAGGAGTACCACTTACCTCTGCTCGTAGCTTCGCTGGTAGAAGGGGCCCCCTTTTACTGCTCTGGTAGATTCTGTGGCACTAGACGATGTAGCTATCTGGCACACGATTAAAACGGTAGCTTTTGTCTGAAAAGACTGTAATTCTTGATGACACAAATGTATGAGAGTTTTTTAAACGCCGGACGAAAATCACGGTGTTGTTTTTCGGCACTTGTTCTCTCGATTCTCGAGAGACGTGCAGGGCACATGTCAAGTTTTTATATCTGTCCCTCTTGCACTTGTGGTACTTAATGGGCAATTTTTTATGGGTATTTCATATCAGTACGTAAAACGTAAAATTCAAAAATTAAAGGCCACCTAAGTTAGAAGGCTGACTCCTTAAATTAAATGAGAAATGGTACTAATTAAAATACGCGGATTAAACACTATTATTCAATTTATTTTTCTCATTCCTATTTCTTATTTGTTAAATTCGTCATGGAAAATCCGGCATATAAATTAACCGCTGGCGCGAGTCGCTTTCCTACGCTTTCGGCAACGTTACATCGCAATCCGCGATCAGCAAGTGTATTGAAAATATAAAACGGAACCGAAGTATACACCTCATGTGGGGTTTTGTTTACGCTTTGACACTCCATTGCCATGACAACGCTATACTTGCCGGCGGCGGCCAGAATCACGGGTGGAAGTATCAGGTCTATTGCTTGGTAAATCGCTAGCCTTAAACAGATAATTTTGTGCAGATAATATAGCTTTTGGTCGTTTTGTTGATTTTCACGTATTATTTCGATTGTTTCCGTTTGAGTATTATTCGCGACAGTGATTTTTCACAGGAAGAAATTAAAGGACAGTACAGAGCACTTCTCTATGAAATATTAGATCATATTTTAATGGAAATGGAAGTAAGATTCGAAGATTGTTGCAAACTACAATTTTTTTGTCTTGCTGATACTGCAAAGTTTGGCCAGTACAACCAGACTTTTCCCACTGATTCTTTTCAAAATTTATTGGAGATATATGCCGAATCATTTCCAAAAATTCAGCGTATCAAAAATGAACTTGGCCTAATATTTGCTGATAAATATTTCATTGCAGCAGTTAGTGAAACAAGTTGGCGCAATTAAAGACATTTTTACCGAGGCGTATAAACTTTTTTCGCTAATTTTAACGATACCGTCGACAAGCGTGTCAGTGGAACGGAGTTTTTCTTGACTTAAGCGTTAAAAACTTTCTTAAGAAACACTATATCCCAAGATAGACTTTTATCTTTGGCCAATATTTCAATTCAAAAGGAACTTCTACAGAAACTGAAAAAACTCATTTTATGAAGATATAATTGATAAATTTGCTGCATTAAAAGATAGGATTGATTTGGTGTATAAAATTTAGGCAAGTTTAGTAAGTTTAGATATTAAGACTTTTTACTTAGACCTTTGATAGTTGAGTATTTTCAATTTTGCTAAAATGGTGAATGCGCTTTTGTCCCTTCCTGCACTACACCTGTTTTTAAACCCGCAAGCCGCCACTGGTATTTTCAAATTATACATAATTATACTCATGGTAAATATAAGTAATAATCATTTTATTACTCTTAGGTTCAACTGATAACTAAAATCTCAATCTAAATTGATCACAAAATAAAAGTGACTTGAAGTTAACTATTCTCACTCTGAATACAAAGAAAAATGTATGTTCAAACTATACAAAACTGTATTGTTAACGGTGAGTTTATATTCTACCGTCGAACAGTGCGACTCTTGCTTTTAGTGTTATTCACCATGGACCCGGTACCAAAGAAAAACATACTTAAGCCATGTACAGACTTGGATACAATCGGGACAACATTGTCGGCCGACTGTATCTTGTTCAAAAATTTTTAGCAACAAAGTTGGTCAACATTTGCAGATACAAATGTTTCTCGTCCACACTAGTTTTAGAGCTCGTACAAACGTGCCGTTGTTTTCCATATTAAATGGAAAACAGGCGACTTGCCGATTTCTTGGATGAAAACGCCTTCCGATGTTGCCATAGCGTTTGCTATGGCAACATCGGCAAGTGAATGAATTGTTTCCTCTCTTTTAAGTTTTTCAAGACGTAATTTCTCAATTTGTTCTTTGTAATCTTGGCAAAGATGTGCATATTGTTTGAGTTGGTCTTTATCAGTAACTCTTTCATTTATAATGGGACGGTTTTTGACATACTTAGCCCTTTGAGCAAATTCTAGAGTTGACTTTGTTTCTTCAGCTGCAGCTACTGTTATAGTACATATATTAGGGTTCTCGAGTTTCCCCCAAGGAATGCTGAAGTAACCTGGTTAACTTTGAGTCTCTATAATTAATGAACTGTTCATTTTCACGTCTGTACGTGGCTTTACTCTTTGCCAGTACAGCCCATTGATCTCGATGGATTGCCAATGTGATAACCTGCGCGAAACAAAAGTTACATTTTATGGGCGAAAAAACCAGCGCAAGTCAGTTGAGGGTAAACGCACCCGGCCCCAAACAAACTATCCGCATTATAGGAAAGAATTTGTCGACGGCGTCCTGGTTTTCTGTTCCAAGTACGGTAGCTAATGAGCGCCACGGTCAGACCGCGGACGAAGGGTACGGGGTGTCGGTGTTTGTATTTTGCCACGGCTTTAAAGTGCGCATGTTCGTCCACCCAGTGCGCGAGGTCGTAAAAGCCGAAAAATGCTTCTTGCCACTGCGAATCTAAATGTAGGTTATCTATGGTACAGCCACATTGACAAGCCCTGTGAGGCAGGCGAAACTAGTCAGTGGAGAGGGTTCAGGTGAATGACACAAAAAGCTGGAGTTTTTCTCTTAACTGTCGAAAATGGAAGATCTTTTTCATCCTATATTATGTTTCCCTTAGGATTAAACTAAAATTAATGTATATTCCCAATGTAACTAATTTAAAATAAAATAAAGAATAGTTATAGTATCTAAGAAATGATATAATATGTTTATTTCGTGTAAGCGATGCATCGAAGCAAGTATTGAATGTGGAAACCTTCTATGTATATCTATGATTAATCGTATCACATCATATCACTACATATAGTTGCATAAGTTAGTGTCAAACTGAATATATTCGGCCTAGGTTGAAACTACTTTTTTGTTTGACTGACTACTTTATATTTAATATATTTATTCTTGTTATAATTTTAGAAGTTTATTTTTCTTTCAGTTTCTGGTTCCTGATGGATTTATAGTAACAGTAAATTCCTTTAAGCATCAACTTACAGAAAATACCGCTTTACAAAAGGCAATAAACAATATTGATGATGTTTTTTGCGGAAGAAGAGATGGAAGGCAAGAAGATGCATGCGCAGAGTAAGTTTTGATCACCTGGGTAAAAAAACAATAAAATTTTGGATGGATGTTTTAAAATTCATTACAAATCTTATAACCACCTATTTGTGACGTCCAAATAATATTTTTTTGTTACAAATATACAGCCTAAAATTTACACCCTCCGAGCTACATTTATATATTTGATGTTCTTTTTTGGGGGAGAGGGGCGGGTTACGATGGCTGTAGCTCGGAGAAGTTGCATTCTTAAAATATTTGTATTGAATTTTTAAAATCCACAAAGTTATTTATACAAAAAACTGTTTTTACCTTTCTTTGTCATACAGTATAAATTTAATTACAGAGCTGTTCAAATTATTAAAAACGAACCAGTTCACGCGGAAATTGCACAAGACATTATCGCAAGCCTCGCGGAATTGCAGAAAGATTCAGCTCAAGACTTCATAGGTCCTGTTAGTTGGGCGGTGCGCTCTTCAGCAATAGGAGAAGATTCCGAAGAATTGTCTGCTGCAGGGCAAAATGAGACGATCTTGGGCTGTGTCACTGAAGAGGAAGTCGTAAGAGCAGTATCTACATGTTGGGCTTCACTTTTTACCTATCAGAGTGTACAATACCGCTGGTATGTTATTAATATATAATTGTACCAAGATACTAATTTACTCACACTCAATAAAACTAATTATATCTACAGGTGTGGAAACGAACTCGCCGACCATAGGAAAATCGTCTGGGATGAGTGGTATACCAGCAGTGGATTTTAAAAAATGTTCTCCAGAACTTGCACCCATCTTAACTCAGCTCTTTCGAGTTTCTTACGACACAGAGCTGGAAAGCTGCACGTATTCAACCTATTCCCAAAAAAAGGATCTAAGTCTCTTTCATCTAACTATAGACCTATTTCACTTCTCTTAGTTCTTTGTAAAGTAATGAAGAAATTAATGAATTTACAAATACTAAAGTATTTAGAAACACACAAAATTTTGTATAACTGGAGTGTGGATTTCACCACGAAAGATCTACAGCAGATCTTCTTTCATGCTTATCACACTGCTGGAATAAGTCTCGTGAGTTACTGGGTGAGTCCCAGATCGTTGCTCTTGATATATCCAAAGCATTTGACCAGGTCTGGCATGCCGCGCTCCTTAATAAACTTCCCTACTATGGTCTTTCAACTAAACTCTGTTCTTGGCTCTATAGTTATTCTTCTGATCGACGTATATCAGTTTGTGTGGACGGTCACTCTTCAAGCTTTCACCAGGTAAATGCTGGAGTACCTTAGGGCTCAGTACTGGCGTCAACATTGTTTCTTCTTCACATCAACGACCTTCTCTCGTCCACAACCAATTCCATTCATAGTTTTACCGACGATAGTACCCTTCACTCCAGTTTTCAGGTTCCTAAACCAATCTATAAACCTGATTTGGAAAGCAAACGAAAGCCAAACAGATGTCTCTTTCACAGGACCCTAATTTAATATTGGATTGGGGCGCCCAAAATCTGTATTTATATAAATATACCACTTTAATATTTGTTTTATTTAAGGCAACATGGTCTACCAATTAAAGCCGACATGGCTGTAGTAATACAAAAGATGGTTCCAGCTGAATCAGCAGGGGTGCTGTTTACATGGCATCCATCGACCTTAAATCCTTCCCAGATGGTTATAACATCTAACTATGGTCTTGGAGAGGTAAGGATCTTTTAATAGGTACATGGGGAGAGAGAAGTGATAGAAAAATCGTTAAAACATTCGGTAAATTGTGGATTAAATTTGTTGTATTTCTTTTGGGACGCCCTGTAACAGAGTAATGTTTAATTCTCTTGTGTTTTAGAGTGTGGTCTCTGGTAAAACGGACCCGGATACTTTCATTTTAAACCGTACTTACGATGGTAAAGTGTGTTTGCTGGATCAGGTGATTGGAACCAAAGAAACGGTAATGGTTTGAAATTATTTGTTTTTAAACATATGGTGACTATACTGTGAGGATAATAATAATTGTATCTTTTGAATTGAATAAGATATCGAGATCGGGTACATTTTACTTAGAACTGTTTGAAATTTGGCTCAAATACCGCCGTGTAGTGCGGTTTTAATAACATTGGGCTTGTAAGTCTAGAACGGCTGAGCCGATTTCTAAAAACAAAATGTCGTTGAATAGAGAATCAAAGGGCCTGTAAAACGATGTGCTACATAACTTTTTCTATTTAAAAAGTTGCTAGTGCTCCCTAACATAGGGCCACGTGATCAACATTATTTTTATGCCAAAAATTAATTTAAGGGACACCCTTTAACCCGAATTTTATCAGATCTCTATTATTCAAAAGATAAAGGAGGGGGGAATCTTTTAATATTTAATATCCTCACTGTATATGCTAAATTGTCGATCCTATATAAGAATTATACATTTTTTAAATTGAAAGCGCGTTTTCACTCTTTGACATTAATATTTAGTGGTCTGGATTTTTTAAGATACTTAAAAACGAATGTCCAATATCCATATAATTTGGAATTTAATATTTTTAAGGTTCTGACATTAACAGAAAATGGTGTAAGAGAGGTGACAGTGGCCGAAGAGGACAGCTTTATTGTAGTAAACGGAGAAAGCCGTAAGTACATCCAGTCGAGTAGAGCGACATTTTTTGAGGAAAATTAAAATGTCTTTGACAAAAAAATGCATCTTGGTAAACTTTAAATTTAGAAACTTCACTAAGTACTGTTCATAAATTTTAGTTAAAGAAAAATGGAGCATAAGCAAAGAACAGGCAATACAATTGGGAAGAGTAGGATTATTACTGGAAGAAGCCTTTGGTGGACCAAGGGACATTGAATGGGCATTTTACAAGGTAAAATATTGAGATTTAATTACATAGGATGTTTTCTTTAATATTGCAACAAGGTGTTCCTTTATTTTAAAACCGATATAAACAGGATGTTCTGATTTCCTTGCACTTGCAGGGTATCTTGGTTATTATAAGAGATAGAGACTAGAGACTTGCGGTTTTTGCAAAGTGCTGCTACTTTTGATAAAACAAAGGATTAACGTATGTCCTAAAAGTTTTGGCACACAATATTTATCGGTTTTTTTTTAATGAAGAAATTTATTTTAACACTAACTAGTTATCATAAATTACAACTCAATACTTAACTAAACTATACTATCGAATTATGTGGAGTGACCCATTCTGCTCTACCAGACGCAAATTTCTTCGAATGTCTCTCATGAGGTCCTGGACGGAATTCAGTTCAATTTCTCTTAATTTCGCCGTCTTAATTGTTCCTCATCTTGTGCTTCCCAGCCTCCATGATAAATCTTTCTAGACAGTACAACCCAAAAATCCTCTATTGGGCGAGCCTGCGGCAAGTTTGGAGGATTATCGTTTTTGGGAACAAAGGTATGTGGTGTTGTCGAAGCCAGTTTTGGGTATCTCGTGAGTAATGGCATGATGCTAGGTCTGGCAAAACATGATATCGTCATTAGCATGATGTTCGCGGACAAACTGAAGCAATTTAGAAAGGCAGTTATCAATATAGCAAACACACATGCTTTCAATTTATTTTAAGTATTGCAAATATGACGAAACAATAAATGTTAAGTTAAATGTAAAAAACTAAATTGGTCTGTTCGCAAAAAATTACATAAAGAGTGGTAGAAAAAATCCTAACAACTTGAAATTTTTGAAATCCTTACCAACAAATTTGTATAAGGCAGAAAAGTTCTCGATAAGTTTTGCAGACACATTATTGCTTTTTAGGGCAACTATAGTATTTAAAATTATACCTATATGTTGTCTAAAACATCCCAAAAAAAATAATACCTATATTTTGTTTAAAACACTTTAAAAAATAATTATATTTAGCATGTATTCTATTAGGAACTCATTTCAATATTCCTACTGTACACGTGTTGTTTGCAACGTTGCCTTTCTTACTTCACGGCTCGGAAGTTTAAGAAGGCTGTGGGTAGACTCGTCAAAAGACACCCTCCAAAAACGTTTGTAAAGTGCTATTATTATAAAGTCAACTTCATTACTGGCCCATGGACTATAATGTTTTTAATTAAATAAAAAATATTTTTAGGGAAATTTATACTTATTACAATCCAGACCAATCACAACTCTGAACACCTGGACCGAATTCGAACTCACCCACGAGTTAAACTCGCCGATCACAACCGAAAACAGTCTCATCACAATGGCCAACACAGGCGAAGTGTTCCCTATAGCAACTAGCGCCCTCACTCGCACGACCATTGTAAAAGCCACCGACAAGGGTATACAATTAAATTTAACTAATATGCCTGAACCATATTTCCTAAAGACCATCTTTAGTTTTCACCACCGAATTATGCTTGATGTCATTCTAACTATTCATTTACAGTCGAGACAAAAAGACATTCAAATGTCTAGTAGAATCTTGGATCTGGCAATTTTTGGCCACCCTGTAATTAACGATCACATAAATTCGATGGTATTTGCAAGATTTGGACCGATTTCACCTATGGAGATAGCTACGAATCTTTATAAAAATTGGTAAGCATATGGGTCAATCAAATTTTATTTGTCCTAGCGCAAAATCACTCTGTCCCAACAGAGACAAGAATGAGACGAGCAACTAAATGTAAATAAATTATCCGAGAGAGAGATAACTGCTGGGCCTTCCTTGTCTGTCTTCAAGGAAGGTAAACGCATATGGCGCGTGAGTCGACTTTATCGTTTGCCCGTCAAATTCAAATTATATAGCTATGCTATTTTTGCCCTTAATGTTAGGAACTTGTTTTTGTTTCCTATTAATATAAAATATTGGGGTTTAGTTCAATAATTACACACACCTAATTAAAAATGTCATTTATTTGGTTTTTATAAAGATTTTTTCTTACAGATAACCATGTCAATATTACCTTAAATTATCTGTTGAAAAGCACAAATTTAATATATACACTGTGATTAGGGTTGCCAACCCTCCCGATTTGGGCGGGAGTCTCCCGCTTTTCTGACATGTCTCCCGCCTCCCGACAAAATAGTAAAAACTCCCGCTTTTCAAACATTACCTACTACCAGATTAAAATTTAAAAAAATTAAATAAAAAAGTCACTATACTATGTAATAATTTATTATAAACAATCTGACAACAGCGCTTCCGGTAAATCACCGGCGCGGACATTAGAGACATTTTGCACCCCTTATTTTGCAATTCCGTTGTGGTTAACGTTATTCTGAGACTGCGCAGTAACGCAAACATGATCCGTTATCGTTATTAACCATACCGGACTCCTTTAATTACGGATGAATACCGAAGAGCTTATCGTTATCGTTATTGTTAAACTGCGTAGTTGTCGGATTGTAGAAATTTTAATATCAATTATTTAAAAGGTTAAAATTTTATTGCCGTATTAATTAAAATATATTTATACAAAGGCTCTAATTAGCGAAAAATCTATAGCAGTAATAAAAATCAAATGGTGTTAAAAAATTCAAAAGGACTTGCACTTTACCTTTACGGATATTCTAAATCAGTAATTAATTTAGATGTTACAATCTGGCACACTTGCTTTTTATTCTACTACCAAACTTAACCTTACTTTTTGTGTTTTGCTTATACTGTATTGTTTGCATATATTTAAATATCAATTTATATCTTATGCAGAATAAAAGTAAATACTGATTTTTCGTTTACTTTAAAATCGGTGAACCACAGGCAAAAATAAGGTTATGTGTCGAAAGCGCAGACGCAAGATAAATTTCTTAAAAGAGGCTGCAAAATATCTGTCTTAAACTGCTGCCGTAATCGTTATGTTTAATAACGATAACCATAAGGACGCCAAAAAACGTCTGTTATTTTAAGAGGTGCAAAATGTCTCTATTATTAACACAGTGATCGGTTTCAAAAACGGAACCACGTGTTTATTAATTTAGCTTTAATACGCAGCGGCGCGGCGCTTGGTATTATTCCCGGCAGTGTTTGGTATTGTTCGCGGATATAGGAAAGTAATAAAATTTCTAAATTTACGGTGAAATGGCGAATGCGCAAGAAAAAAAACCTTTTTTTTTTAACTCCATGACAATGACCTCCCGCTTTTGGTTTTCTAAAAAATGGCAACCCTAACTGTGATCACTAATAAAAGTCAATATTCAAAGTCCAATTAAAGGTAAAAAACCACGAAACACACAATAAATCGCAGAAAATGTAAACAAACTGTCCAAACAAATCGGCCATTGAAAAATATCAAACACAAATGTCGAATAACATTTCGGCGTGACTGCCTGCGGCAACGTTGTCAAGTTAAAAATATTCGATTCATGGTATATTTTCTTTCTCTTTAGATGCGAGCCAAAAAAGGACATTAAAGTTTACATGCAGAAATTGTAAACAACTTGGCAACCAGGGCAAAGCGATGATTGCTCCATCTACGATAGCCTGCCATGATGAAAGACAAAGACATATTTATTGGAACTTGCGTTAAACCAGAAAGACATAAATACAATCGACAAATTGTTAGGACCAGTTAGTCGTCTCATTGTTGTCTCTGGTCCCAAGTAAAAAACAGAAAATATACAGGGTGACCGTTAATTAATGGGACATAGAAAAACCATAAATTCCTTATATATATATATTCAAAAGTTGATTTTAAGAAAGATACGGGGTGTGAAAGTGAAAAAAATTCTTTATTTTGATAATTTTTGATACGTTTTGCATATTTCGGTCTCGCTTTGTCATTGCCAGTGACGTAGCGTGAACTGATATAGACGTGGGCGATGTCGCGTATGTAGGTAAAAAATCCATAGACGTACAAACATGTTTCTCATTTTAGGCGTAAAGCAACAAAAGTTAAGGAATATGTAGAAAAAGTAGAAGAATTCCTTCAAAATCTGGACTTCGGAATTAAAACTGGAGACAGCTTGCAAGAAATTTATGAAAAAATTAATTCCAGACCAGACGCGATGGAAGTTCCCGGATTTTACCACGCAGCTACAACAGCGGCGTCTGTAGTATGGCAGATGCTTTGTATGGTTGTATTGGTGGGAAATAGTAAAGGTAGAATATTTACTAAAAAACTTCCTTACTTGTAAGATTCGGAGTTACGATTTTTTCAGCAAAAAGTAAGGAGTATCTTGAATACATTATTTTAAAACGTAATTTGTAATATAACAGAGTGTAACGTTGCCAAATGTACGTTTTTCCCAAGCTGGGAAAAATTGTTCACAATATGGCAACACCGCTTGACAGGCCCGGATCTTGAAGGGCAAATCGGGCATTTGTCCTGGATGACACTTTCAAGGGGCGGCTCTTCACTTTACATTTGAGATAGTTTTGTGTATTACAATGGGAAGAAAAAGGCACAAGGTCGCAAAATGTATGGCTTTGCTTTACTAAAACAACGAGGGGCGGCAAAGGGCTATTTTTGCCCCGCGTTTTTGTTTCGAATTTTCTAATTTACTGCAAAAGTATAAGGAACCTTTTTGTTATAGAGTTTTTAATCT
The DNA here is from genome assembly GCA_014170235.1 of Listronotus bonariensis. Classification (NCBI taxonomy): domain Eukaryota; kingdom Metazoa; phylum Arthropoda; class Insecta; order Coleoptera; family Curculionidae; genus Listronotus; species Listronotus bonariensis. The sequence goes on along the minus strand of JACEGR010007124.1, from coordinate 37,065 downwards.
TCTACAAAATACTTTTTAAGAGTTTTGCTGTATGATTAACAAATCATGGGATATTAAGTTTTTTTGTTGTATGGGACCGAGAAAAATATACAAATCAGTATAATAGGGCGGATCTTCCTATTAAAATTAGGAGCTTATTGTAGCCGAGCATTTCGCAGGTGCATAAGAACCAATATTTTCAGCGTCAAAAGTCGAAATAAAAGAGTCGATTTTTTAACACCACCGTAATGCTGAAGGATCATAACCCTGTATTTTACTTACTTTTATATTTACATATTAATTATTGTCTTCATTGGTTACAGACCTAACAACGGAGCATTACGAGGACTTTGCGCACATTCTATCCTCATGCGAAGACGTCGTCTCTGTGGAAGTCCCTGTATATTTGGAAAAAATCGCGAAAATAATCAAAGACGAAGGACACACAGAAGAATTTTGTACGATTAAACCCGATTTCGGCGTCGATTGGATGAAGACAAAATGCCCTGATGCGTATAAAGTGCTCGAAACGTTTTTGGAGAAACACGGGCACAGGTGTGTGGGAGAATTCGAATTAATGGAAGAGACTTGGGGTTTTAATCCGGCGCTTGTGATACCGATGATACAGGCGAACGTGAGACACATGCGAAACGTCGAGAAAGAACATAAATCAATTGATGACGTCATTAAAACACTGAAGTCGCCAGTTAATTTTATAACAAAGTAAGTGTAGTCGAATTTGTTCGATAAAATACGTATGTTTAAACGGTTTTACTTAGCTTGACCTGTTTATTTATGTAATATTTGTTATTGTTATTTATTTAGGTCAAATCTAGTAATTGGAATTTGACCCCCTTCCTGACGACCGATCGATTTAAAATTTGGTATATATAGTTAGACCCATATTTATTTCATTCTGAAAGCGAAGCCGCCAAGCAGAGTTGGGTCGAATACTGAAATTTGGTATTCCAATACGAATACGAATACCGTAAAAAAGTATTCGAATACCGAATATTTTCGAATACCTACAAAAAAAAGTATTCGAATACTCGGTATTCATGAATACCACGATTGGGTATTCACGAATACTGAAGAGCAAAAAAACTTCCTTTCTCTAGAAAAAGCAACTCATTCTTATATTTCTACGTTTTATCATAACAAAATGTAGTGGCGTACCTTGTTCTTGCTTAAAAACTAATCATTTCAAGCATACAAGACGTCTCCCAAATTTTCAAAAATAACTTTCCTTTTTTTTTTTTTGAAAGATTCAAAAAATCTAATAAATTTTTTGATTTGCTCTTTATCTTTGGTTTTTAAAGTAAAATAATAAAATAAAACTTTTGTAATTGTCTAGAAACTGTCCGCAACTCCGCATTTGACCAAGTTTGGGATTCGGGGCGCTAATCACGAATCTGAAAGAATTTTTAGTCGGAAACGTTTCGTTTCCGAGATATCCACCATCAAAGTTGATATTTGAACTAACCTCAGATTCTCTATATTCCACCTTCTTTTTGCATACAATTGTTGATTTTCGGTTAAACTGGTAAACGATATTTGATTTTCACCTTTAAAAACCTCATTTTTCTACGTATTTTACTCTTTTTTGAATTAAATTCCGCAGCTTCACTTTAATCGTTTTTAATTATGGCGAATGCGCCGGACAATTTAATGCATAGCTTGCTGCGTTTTTAAAGGGACCCTTTCCATTTTATTTGATAAAAGCTGTAAAATACATAGAAAAACAGGGTTTTAAAAGGTGAAAATCAAATATAGTGGGCCACTTTGGCTTTAAATCAAGAATTGTGTGCAAAAGATGGGAGAATATAGTAAAAATAGGATTAGTTTGATTTTCCACTTTGATGATGGATATCTCGGAAACAAAACGTTTCCGACTAAAAATTCTTTGGATTCGTGATCAGCGCCCCAAAAAAACCCGTATCCCAACTTTGGTCAAAATCGGACTTGTGGACAGTTTCTAGACAATTACCAAAAATTTTCACAAAGATTTGTGAGCAAAAAGTAAACTTTTTTCTGCATTTGAAGAAATTTATAAAAGAGTGGCTGTGGCGGTAAGTCATATATATTATTTTTTAGTATATTAAATTTTAAAAACAACACTATGAAGAAAAAAACAGTACTCACATTAGTTTTATTTTTTATTGTTCAAATTAGAAAAAAAACAATTAAAGTTAAATGTGCACAACATAAAAATGTTCATCACAGTACATTTTGCTATATTAAAAAAAAACAAATGTTTAATTTAATGTTTTTATACAAAGACAAAAAAAACCATTAACAAAAAGACAGAATAAAAAAACAAATTGTATTTTTAACACGCTTTTATTAACTTGGGTTGTAACTATCTATCTGGCTGCCTATGTAACGGAATCTTTGAGCCTAATTTTAACCAACTTCCAGCTATTCGATTTCTTTGAAACTTTGCACACGTATTAAGGACCCATGACAATGCAATAATCTGCAAACAGTACCCCTTTATCTTTTTTAATCGCCAGGAAAAAAATTCCATTATATTATAAAAACAACACCTAGGATGCCATCTGTTGGAAAAATTTCAAACTTTGCTATTAAATGAAGAAGAAATTTTTAGTGGATTGCTAAAATGTTGGCAACGGTCCAAACATTGCCTGGATTGCCATCTGTTGGCAAAATTTGAAACTTTGCTACTTAATGAAGAAGAAATTTTTAGTGAGTTGTAATCTTTTGCAAATTTTAAAATTTGCTACCATTGTCATTTCATAGGGGGCTGGTTATTTTCTTTTGCTGCTTAATTAAATAGTATGTTCTAATTTACTGTTATATTAAGAATTTTGTGCAATATAACGAACTAAAAATGAAAAATAATTAATAGTTTTAAAAACTAAAAAACACGCTTTTATATGCAACCGAACTAAAAATTAAAAATAATTTTTCATTAAAAAAATATTTTCACTTCATAGTAAAAAGCGTGGGGTGCATTTTACTATTTTTTCATAACTTTTCCATCATAGATATTGGCAAATATAATAATTATAACATTTAATATATTAAGCACCCCACGCTTTTTACTATGAAGTGAACATATTTTTTTTAATGAAAAATTATTTTTTAATTTTTAGTTCGGTTGCATATAAAAGCGTGTTTTTTTAGTTTTTTAAAACTATTAATTATATTTAATAGGCATTTAATGAGTAAATAACAACAATACTATACAGGGTGATCAAACTTCATAAGTCGGCGTCTATTGCTAACTTCTTAATTGTTGGAGATACGAAGTCGGTTAAATTAGAGAATAAGTAGTGGTATTTTTTAGCTGATTAACGTGCCGCCAACAGAAAAAGAAATGAACATAGGGTAGAGCTTTAAAAAAGTCTACAATCGATATGTCCAATTTTTAATAGTTTAGGAATTGTGGCCATCCTCAGGAATTTGATAGTAAACTAACCAGTTTTTAAATGAGACACCCTGTAGATTATTTTATGCTTTATTTGTTTTCTGGGAGATTACGTTTTAAACAATTAAATTACAACATTAATTAAATACTATTACTTCTCAAATTTAGTTTACCACATTTTTGAGATGCAACCATTGGCCCAGTTCCCGTCTGGCGTCTTGTTAAGATTTTATTGTTTTGGATTAAAATAATGTCAACCGAGAGCTAATGAACCTTTGTTTATAGATTAAAACCTTTGTATTGTAAGTAACTTAAGAGGATGCCGTAGCACGTAGCACAATTAGCTAAAACGCGATTCGCTGCCGTTTTTTAAATATTTGTTTTAAGAAAAGTTGTACATAGAAAAGTTTCTTAAAATGATCCAAAGATTATCGGAAAGTTAATTGATTTTTGGTAATGGTCATAATTAACACATTTAATTTCCCAAAATTACAAAACCGTAAAAATAACCAACTTTCCGATAATCTTTGGATCATTTTAAGAAACTTTTCAATATACAACTTTTTTCTCAAACAAATATTTAAAAAACGGCAGCGAATCGCGTTTTAGCTCATTTAACGTGCTACGGCATCCCTTAATATTAAATATTTCATTATTTTATTTATTTTAAAGTAATAATAATTTTTATTATATTAAAAGTTTTAATTTTCTTAAAATGTTTAATAAACTTTTTAATTTTATTTTGCAGAAAAGCAAAATAATATTTTGTTTATACCCTGTATATTATATCACCATTAAGAAGGTAGATCAAATAGCTTTGAAGAAAATACCACATTTATGTCTCTTATAGTTTTGAAAATATGGCCATTCAAATCTGAAAAATATATTAAATTTCCATTATATCTACAGCTCTGAAGCTGTAAGCACTAACTTTTAGTGTTATTTTTTTTATCTTTTATGACATCTCACGAAGGCTTATGCCTAAATACCAGTGTACCGTGAGTGCCGGGTTACTGGATGTTTAACCCATTATTGTCGTGTTCCGTCAACGTTATACAAGCACTGAAACATGCAGTTTTTGCATTTTCCAGCACCTTTTAAAGACAACGCGGTAGTGCCACCACGGACGTTATTTTTAAATAACTACTACCTAGAAATGGTAGAATACTACACAGTGGTTTGCCATTGCCAACTGTGAAGGTGACGAGCAATGAAAAATCCGATGTCCGACTCCGAGATTCGAACCCGGATCACCGCGGTGAGAGCCTGACGCGTTAGCCTCTGCACCACTGCTCGCCACAACACACAATACACAGATAAAATCAATGACCTTTTATCGCTTTACATCCTACACGTCAATGGATAAAATGAACATTACATATACTATGTTTTAAATTTAAATGGCCATATTTCCAAAACTATATGAGATAGAGATATCAAATGATAAATATTTTCCTAAAGCACTTTGAAATACCTTTTTAATTGTTATATAATATACAGGGTGTTTAATTAAAAAAACTAGTTTACTATTAAAATCCTTGAGAATGGCCTATATTTCCTGAAACTTTGATATATTAAAGTATATTTTTTTCATTCAATAGAAAACCCTATGTTCATTTTCATAGCATAAGAGCAGGAAAAATACTACTACTTCTCCAATTTAATCGACTTCGAATCTCCAATAATAAAGTAAATAGCAATAGTGCCGACTTAAGCTTGGTCACCCTGTATACCATATCCATGACTATACAGAAAAAAACGAGCATTATTATTATGAATCTTTATTTTTCAAGTTAGTACTTTTTGACGGTTGTTTGTTTTATAACCAGCAGTGGCGGCTATTCAGGTGTAGTAAGTGAAGTGCCACTTCACCAAAAGAAATAATAAAACATAAAAAAACATATTAATAATATTCAATTCATTTTTCTCATTTCTATACCTTATTTGTAAAATTCGCCATGAAAAATCTAGCATATAAATTAACCGCTGGTTCGAGTAGCTTTCCTCCGCTTTCGGCAACGCGACATTGCAATCCGCGATCAGCAAGTGTATTGCAAATATAAAACGGACCGAAGTATACACCTCATGCGGGGTTTTGTTTACGCTTTGACGCTCCGTTGCCATGACAACGCTATACTTGCCGGCGGCCAGAATCGCGGGTGGGAGTATCAGGTGTATTGCTTAGTAAATCGCTAGCCTTAATAAGGTAGTATAGGTTTTGGTCGTTTCGTTGGTTTTCACGTATTATTTCGGTTGTTTCCGTTTAAGTATTATTCGGGGCAGTGATTTTTCTCAGGAAGAAATTAAAGGACAGTACAGAGCACTTCTCTATAAAATATTAGATCATATTTTGATGGAAATGGAAGTAAGATTCTTTTAAAATTTATCGGAGATATATGCCGAATAATTTTCAAAAAATCAGCGGCTCAAAAATAAACTTGACCTAATATTTGCTGATGAAAGTTATAGAAATATTTCATTGCAGCAGTTAGTGAAACAAGTTGGCGCAAATAAAAGACCGAGGCGTATTAACTTTTTTCGCTAATTTTAACGATACCGTCGACAAGCGTGTCAGTGGAACGGAGTTTTTCTTGTCTTAAGCATTTAAAAACTTTCTTAAGAAACATTATATTCCAAGATAGACTTTTATCTTTGGCCAATATTTCAATTCAAAAGGAGCTTCTACAGGAACTGATAAAATCTCAACCATTTTATGAAGATATAATTGATAAATTTGCTGCATTAAAAGATAGAACGATAGATTTGGTGTATAAAATTTAAGGAAGTTTAGATATTAAGACTTTTACTTAGACTTTTGATAGTTGAGTATTTTTAATTTTGCTAAAATGGTGAATGCGCTTTTTTCCCTTCCTGCACTACACCTGTTTTTAGACCCGCGAGCCGCCACTAATAACCAGCTGAGTTTTGTTAATACTTTCAAATCATAATGTAAGTTGAAGGTGTTTAATTTTACAACAAATAGACCTAGTGTATAATAAAATCCTCGATAAAATCATTATCTACTAGTGAATAATGGATATTTTTATTATTATTTAACTTAACTAACAAAACTCATGTATAATGAACAAATATAATCATGGATAAATGTTGTTTATATTGTTTGGTCATCGTTTACTCGGAAGAAATTTGATTCTCTTTTATAATTTAATTTAAATTAGCTATAAATAGCCTACACTTTTCCTAGTTCCCCAGTTTTTCCAGACAGGTAAACAATATCTCCAGTCTTAAAGATCTTGGTGACGTTCTTAATACCAACTATACAAGGTAAACCATATTCTCTAGCCACTACAGCACCTATAACAAAAAAATACAAATTATACAGGGTTTCCAGGTTTCCAAAGTAAAATAATTAATTTTAAAGTACTAATAAAGTAAAGCCACTTTACCAAATTAATATAAAATAGTTTTTATGCAGGAAAACACATTGGTGCAGATCGCTTCCTATTCGGATCTTCTACTATAATATTGTAAATAGCCAATAACTTTGCCGTATTTTTGTTTGTAATTTTTCTGGCATTCTTTCGAGAAATGATCAGTGAGCATACTGATGGAAGTGAAAGTGATATAGTTAAAACTACATTTATTTCATTCTGAAAAAATTATAAAGTAAACAAACCTTTCGAAAGACACATAGCCTCTAACAGAGCCTGATTACATATTTATTTTTAGATAAATAAATAAAAATGTTGCGAAAACACGTATCACGTACTTTAAAAACATCCTCTTATTTTCGTCTCTGGCGTACCATAAAACCTGTACCGCGTGGTGTAGTCGTAGGGTTGAATATTTTTTGCTGCAATAAATCATTATTCACAAAAGGGTTTATTTGCTTTATCATTTTTTGTGTACTTGGCGGCATCGCTATCAGAATGAAATAAATATGGGTCTAACTATAACATTCTTTTTAAAACTTGTGGCTTACTTCATTCTGAATGTATTAAATGATCATGATCACATCCAAGTGATAAAACTGATAGAAGTGAAACTGATACATTTTTCAAAAGAATACCACAAATATTGACCATATTAAAAAATATTTGATAAAAATAATATTTATGTACAAATAAATATTTTTACCATGTGATACAAGTCCTCCTAATTCTGTTACTACCCCTGACAGCATTGGGAAGTAAGGTGACCATCCTATGTCTGTACAGTATGTAATAAGAACATCCCCTATGAACGCGTGGATTTTTCTTTGCTAAGTTGCAGTTGCAGTCTACCCTATACTATTTAGTCTCAAGGAAGATAACTTTTTTAATAAGGATCGCTCGATTTTTTATATTTGTCCGAAAATATAGGTTATGTTTGTGACGTCACCTTTTTGCCTTAATATTTTTTTATCTGACAACCCATACCATAAAATAAAATCACTAAAGAAAAACATAAAAATATAGTATCTTACCCTTAATAACGTTTTAAACGTAAATACCCTGTAAAAAATATCCAAAGATCAGTGACACCTGTTAACAGGTTTTAAAATTATCTGTAACTGCAGTACTAATAACTACTCAATTTAACTTATAAACAGTAAAAACTAAACATATATAAAAATCCAATGACTAAAAAGCAAAAAATAACACCAAAACCTCGAAAAAAACCTTCCAGTACGATTGTAAACAAAGAATTATGGGGAAAGATTACGTCACAGAATTTAGCGAACATAGGCTTAAATGGGATCGAGCGCTCCTTATTAAAAAGTTTATTTTCCTTGCTTTAGTATAATCCATGATACAACGAATATAATGTAGTTTTGCGCATGAAGTGTATCACCGCCTATGACGAAGTAAGACTGGCCAGACATAACCGCAACGAGCCCGCAGTCGTGCGTCTCGTTGGTGAAAGGTAGGGGATACGGTGCAAAAAGTTTTGTATTGTAATAAAATTGCAGTAATATGAGTTATACTACGCTTTAAATTACACCTGACCGTAAAATAAATCTTCACTATATATATACTACACCCAAAGTTTAAATAGAAAGATACAAAGATAAGTAGGAAAATCTGTTTTATTTAGACAAGGAGTTATACAGGGTGATTAAAAATCGATCACAAAACTTAAGGGGTGTTCTTCTTGACAAAATAAGGGTAGAGCTTTATATATAATTTTTTCAAAATGTCATTCGTTTTCGACTTATAAGCCGTCAAAGTTCAATTTTTATTTTTGGTTTTTTCGCCATACTGCATTTATTTTTTAACCAATCCAGTTGATATTTGACACACAAATTGAGCTTTGCAGATTCTAAAATTTTAAGACAAAAGTACTTTTTTAAATACCGCCAGAGGGCGGTAAAAATTTATTTACATCATAACTTTTTATTTTGACAGATATTGCAAAGCTGGGGACGCCACTTTATAGATAATCAAAAACCTAAAAATAAAGGTACTTTTATTAAAGTCGATAAACCTCACCGTTTAGGCACCAATAGACATCAAAGTTTTCATCAATTTCAATCAAATAACCTACACACATACAGGGTGTCCAGTAACTTAACCGACAAACTTAACCAAACGATTCTAAAAGTGTTTTTTTTTAATATTTAACACACCGTAGTTTAAACACTAAGATGGTTAGGACATATGTTTATATGAAGTTTTTTTCTTATTTTCTTTGTAGAATCGTCTTGTTTAAGTTTGTCGGTTACGTGGACACCCTGTATGTATGTAGGTAATTTGATTGAAATTGATGAAAACTTTGATATCTATTGGTGCCTAAACCGTGAGGTTTATCGACTTTAATAAAGAGTAACTTTATTTTTAAGTTTTTGATTGTCTATAAAATTGCGACCCCAGCCTTGCGATATCTGTGAAAATAAAAAGTTATGATGTAAATAAATTTTAAGTTTTAGATAAAGTGCCCTCTGGCAGTTTTTAAAAAGTACTTTTGTCTTGAAATTTTAGAATCTACAAAGCTCGATTTGTGTGCCAAATATCAACTAGGATTGGTTAAAAAATAAATGCAATATGGCGAAAAACCAAAATAAAAATTGAACTTTGACGGCTTCTAACTCGAAAACGAATGACATTTTGAAAAAAATATATATATGAAGCTCTACCCTTATTTTGTCAAGTAGAATCACCCCCTTAAGTTTCGTGATCGCTTTTGAATCACCCTGTATGTTTTTACGTGAAACCATAGACTCAGATTGACAAAAATGCTTTTTTTACTTGTGGAGGCATGAAAAGTGCATTTAAATTTTTTCGATTTAATCTGCCCCACAATCCGGGCTCAGTGTGGCCTTGGTGAGGTTATGTGTGGCCAGACCTGTATTGTGAGAAAATTTGTAACAAAGTTAAAACCACAGTTTGTTTGTGTTTTAACAGATTGTTTGGCGTTTTCTTTGCTTTTCGGCAGTTTTCTGACGTTTAAACCCTAATTTTATAGAATTCTCGACGCTCTTGACTCCAATTTACCATTTAACTATTTATCTTTACAGGGGATGTTCTTATTACATACTGTACAGACATAGGATGGTCACCTTACTTCCCAATGCTGTCAGGGGTAGTAACAGAACTAGGAGGACTTGTATCACATGGTAAAAATATTTATTTGTACATAAATATTATTTTTATCAAATATTTTTAATACATTGTGGCTGTCTATATTAGTGGTATTCTTTTGAAAAATGTATCAGTTTCACTTCTATCAGTTTTATTCACTTGAATGTGATCATGATCATTTAATACATTCAGAATGAAGTAAGCCACAAGTTTTAAAAAGAATGTTATAGTTAGACCCATATTTATTTCATTCTGATAGCGATGCCGCCAAGTACACAAAAAATGATAAAGCAAATAAACCCTTTTGTGAATAATGATTTATTGCAGCAAAAAATATTCAACCCTACGACTACACCACGCGGTACAGGTTTTATGGTACGCCAGAGACGAAATAAGAGGATGTTTTTAAAGTACGTGATACGTGTTTTCGCAACATTTTTATTTATTTATCTAAAAATAAATATGTAATCAGGCTCTGTTAGAGGCTATGTGCTTTCGAAAAGGTTTGTTTACTTTATAATTTTTTCAGAATGAAATAAATGTAGTTTTAACTATATCACTTTCACTTCCATCAGTATGCTCACTGATCATTTCTCGAAAGAATGCCAGAAAAATTACAAACAAAAATACGGCAAAGTTATTGGCTATTTACAATATTATAGTAGAAGATCCGAATAGGAAGCGATCTGCACCAATGTGTTTTCCTGCATAAAAACTATTTTATATTAATTTGGTAAAGTGGCTTTACTTTATTAGTACTTTAAAATTAATTATTTTACTTTGGAAACCTGGAAACCCCTGTATAATTTGTATTTTTTTGTTATAGGTGCTGTAGTGGCTAGAGAATATGGGTTACCTTGTATAGTTGGTATTAAGAACGTCACCAAGATGTTCAAGACTGGAGATATTGTTTACCTGTCTGGAAAAACTGGGGAACTAGGAAAAGTGTAGGCTATTTATAGCTAATTTAAATTAAATTATAAAAGAGAATCAAATTCCATCCGCAGTAAACGATGACCAAACAATATAAAACAACATTTATCCATGATTATATTTGTTCATTATACATGAGTTTTGTTAGTTAAGTTAAATAATAATAAAAATATCCATTATTCACTAGTAGATAATGATTTTATCGAGGATTTTATTATACACTAGGTCTATTTGTTGTAAAATTAAACACCTTCAACTTACATTATGATTTGAAGTAGGTATTAACAAAACTCAGCTGGTTATTAGTGGCGGCTCGCGGGTCTAAAAACAGGTGTAGTGCAGGAAGGGAAAAAAGCGCCTTCACCATTTTAGCAAAATTGAAAATACTCAACTATCAAAAGTCTAAGTAAAAAGTCTTAATATCTAAACTTCCCTGAATTTTATACACCAAATCAATCGTTCTATCTTTTAATGCAGCAAATTTATCAATTATATCTTCATAAAATGGTTGAGATTTTATCAGTTCCTGTAGAAGCTCCTTTTGAATTGAAATATTGGCCAAAGATAAAAGTCTATCTTGGAATATAGTGTTTCTTAAGAAAGTTTTTAAATGCTTAAGACAAGAAAAACTCCGTTCCACTGACACGCTTGTCGACGGTATCGTTAAAATTAGCGAAAAAAGTTAATACGCCTCGGTAAAGATATCTTTATTTGCGCCAACTTGTTTCACTAACTGCTGCAATGAAATATTTCTATAACTTTCATCAGCAAATATTAGGTCAAGTTTATTTTTGAGCCGCTGATTTTTTGAAAATTATTCGGCATATATCTCCGATAAATTTTAAAAAGAATCTTACTTCCATTTCCATCAAAATATGATCTAATATTTTAAAGAGAAGTGCTCTGTACTGTCCTTTAATTTCTTCCTGAGAAAATCACTGCCCGAATAATACTTAAACGGAAACAACCGAAATAATACGTGAAAACCAACGAAACGACCAAAACCTATACTATCTTATTAAGGCTAGCGATTTACTAAGCAATACACCTGATACTCCCTCCCGCGATTCTGGCCGCCGGCAAGTATAGCGTTGTCATGGCAACGGAGCGTCAAAGCGTAAACAAAACCCCGCATGAGGAGTATACTTCGGTTCGTTTTATATTTGCAATACACTTGCTGATCGCGGATTGAAATGTCGCGTTGCCGAAAGCGGAGGAAAGCTACTCGCACCAGCGGTTAATTTATATGCTAGATTTTTCATGGCGAATTTTACAAATAAGGTATAGAAATGAGAAAAATGAATTGAATATTATTAATATGTTTTTTTATGTTTTATTATTTCTTTTTGGTGAAGTGGCACTTCACTTACTACACCTGAATAGCCGCCACTGCTGGTTATAAAACAAACAACCGTCAAAAAGTACTAACTTAAAAATAAAGATTCATAATAATAATGCTCATTTTTTTCTGTATAGTCATGGATATGGTATACAGGGTGACCAAACTTAAGTCGGCACTATTGCTATTTACTTTATTATTGGAGATTCGAAGTCGATTAAATTGGAGAAGTAGTAGTATTTTTCCTGCTCATTAACGTCGCCTATAGAAAATGAATCATATCGGGTTTTCTATTGAATGCAAAAAATATACTGTTTTAAATGATATGCCCAATGTATTTCATGACTATATAAATGATCTATCAAAGGATTTTTAAATAGATTTTTAAACTAGATTTTTTAATTAAACACCCTGTATATTATATAACAATTAAAAAGGTATTTCAAAGTACTTTAGGAAAATATTTATCATTTGATATCTCTATCTCATATAGTTTTGGAAATATGGCCATTTATATTTAAAACATAGTAGATGTCATGTTTATTTTATCCATTGACGTGTAGGATGTAAAGGATAAAAGGTCATCTGATTTTATCTGTGTATTGTGTGTTGTGGCGAGCAGTGGTGCAGAGGCTAACGCGTCAGGCTCTCACCGCGGTGATCCGGGTTCGAATCTCGGAGTCGGACATCGGATTTTTCATTGCTCGTCACCTCACAGTTGGCAATGGCAAACCACTGTGTAGTATTCTACCATTTCTAGGTAGTAGTTATTTAAAAATAACGTCCGTGGTGGCACTACCGCGTTGTCTTTAAAAGGTGCTGGAAAATGCAAAAACTGCATGTTTCAGTGCTTGTATAACGTTGACGGAACACGACAATAATGGGTTAAACATCCAGTAACCCGGCACTCACGGTACACTGGTATTTAGGCATAAGCCTTCGTGAGATGTCATAAAAGATAAAAAAATAACACTAAAGTTAGTGCTTACAGCTTAGAGCTGTAGATATAATGGAAATTTAATATATTTTTCAGATTTGAATGGCCATATTTTCAAAACTATAAGAGACATAAATGTGGTATTTTCTTCAAAGCTATTTGATCTACCTTCTTAATGGTGATATAATATACAGGGTATAAACAAAATATTATTTTGCTTTTCTGCAAAATAAAATTAAAAAGTTTATTAAACATTTTAAGAAAATTAAAACTTTTAATATAATAAAAAATTATTATTACTTTAAAATAAATAAAATAATGAAATATTTAATATTAAGGGATGCCGTAGCATTAAATGAGCTAAAACGCGATTCGCTGCCGTTTTTTAAATATTTGTTTGAGAAAAAGTTGTATATTGAAAAGTTTCTTAAAATGATCCAAAGATTATCGGAAAGTTGGTTATTTTTACGGTTTTGTAATTTTGGGAAATTAAATGTGTTAATTATGACCATTACCAAAAATCAATTAACTTTCCGATAATCTTTGGATCATTTTAAGAAACTTTTCTATGTACAACTTTTTCTTAAAACAAATATTTAAAAAACGGCAGCGAATCGCGTTTTAGCTAATTGTGCTACGTGCTACGGCATCCTCTTAAGTTACTTACAATACAAAGGTTTTAATCTATAAACAAAGGTTCATTAGCTCTCGGTTGACATTATTTTAATCCAAAACAATAAAATTTTAACAAGACGCAAGACGGGAACTGGGCCAATGGTTGCGTCTCAAAAATATGGTAAATTAAATTGGAGAAATAGTAATATTTAATTAATGTTGTAATTTAATTGTTTAAAACGTAATCTCCCAGAAAACAAATAAAGCATAAAATAATATACAAGGTGTTTCATTTAAAAACTGGTTAGTTTACTATCAAATTCCTGAGTATGGCCACAATTCCTTAACTATTAAAAATTGGACATATCAATTGTAGACTTTTTTAAAGCTCTACCCTATGTTCATTTCTTTTTCTGTTGGCGGCACGTTAATTAGCTAAAAAATACCACTAATTCTCTAATTTAACCGACTTCGTATCTCCAACAATTAAGAAGTTAGCAATAGAGCCGACTTATAAAGTTTGATCACCCTGTATAGTAATGTTGTTATTTACTTATTAAATGCCTATTAAATATAATTAATAGTTTTAAAAATAAAAAAACACGCTTTTATATGCAACCGAACTAAAAATTAAAAAATAATTTTTCATTAAAAAAAATATGTTCACTTCATAGTAAAAAGCGTGGGGTGCTTAATATATTAAATGTTATAATTATTATATTTGCCAATATCTATGATGGAAAAGTTATGAAAAAATAGTAAAATGCACCCCACGCTTTTTACTATGAAGTGAAAATATTTTTTTAATGAAAAATTATTTTTTAATTTTTAGTTCGGTTGCATATAAAAGCGTGTTTTTTAGTTTTTTAAAACTATTAATTATTTTTCATTTTTAGTTCGTTATATTGCACAAAATTCTTAATATAACAGTAAATTAGAACATACTATTTAATTAAGCAGCAAAAGAAAATAACCAGCCCCCTATGAAATGACAATGGTAGCAAATTTTAAAATTTGCAAAAGATTACAACTCACTAAAAAATTTCTTCTTCATTAAGTAGCAAAGTTTCAAATTTTGCCAACAGATGGCAATCCAGGCAATGTTTGGACCGTTGCCAACATTTTAGCAATCCACTAAAAAATTTCTTCTTCATTTAATAGCAAAGTTTGAAATTTTTCCAACAGATGGCATCTAGGTGTTGTTTTTATAATATAATGGAATTTTTTTCCTGGCGATTAAAAAAAAGATAAAGGGGTACTGTTTGCAGATTATTGCATTGTCATGGGTCCTTAATACGTGTGCAAAGTTTCAAAGAAATCGAATAGCTGGAAGTTGGTTAAAATTAGGCTCAAAGATTCCGTTACATAGGCAGCCAGATAGATAGTTACAACCCAAGTTAATAAAAGCGTGTTAAAAATACAATTTGTTTTTGTAAATTCTGTCTTTTGTTAATGGTCTTTTTTGTCTTTGTATAATAAACATAAAATTAAACATTTGTTTTTTTTTAATATAGCAAAATGTACTGTGATGAACATTTTTATGTTGTGCACATTTAACTTTAATTGTTTTTTTTCTAATTTGAACAATAAAAAATAAAACTAATGTGAGTACTGTTTTTTTCTTCATAGTGTTGTTTTTAAAATTTAATATACTAAAAAATAATATATATGACTTACCGCCACAGCCACTCTTTTATAAATTTCTTCAAATGCAGAAAAAAGTTTACTTTTTGCTCACAAATCTTTGTGAAAATTGTTGGTAATTGTCTAGAAACTGTCCACAAGTCCGATTTTGACCAAAGTTGGGATACGGGTTTTTTGGGGCGCTGATCACGAATCCAAAGAATTTTTAGTCGGAAACGTTTTGTTTCCGAGATATCCATCATCAAAGTGGAAAATCAAACTAATCCTATTTTTACTATATTCTCCCATCTTTTGCACACAATTCTTGATTTAAAGCCAAAGTGGCCCACTATATTTGATTTTCACCTTTTAAAACCCTGTTTTTCTATGTATTTTACAGCTTTTATCAAATAAAATGGAAAGGGTCCCTTTAAAAACGCAGCAAGCTATGCATTAAATTGTCCGGCGCATTCGCCATAATTAAAAACGATTAAAGTGAAGCTGCGGAATTTAATTCAAAAAAGAGTAAAATACGTAGAAAAATGAGGTTTTTAAAGGTGAAAATCAAATATCGTTTACCAGTTTAACCGAAAATCAACAATTGTATGCAAAAAGAAGGTGGAATATAGAGAATCTGAGGTTAGTTCAAATATCAACTTTGATGGTGGATATCTCGGAAACGAAACGTTTCCGACTAAAAATTCTTTCAGATTCGTGATTAGCGCCCCGAATCCCAAACTTGGTCAAATGCGGAGTTGCGGACAGTTTCTAGACAATTACAAAAGTTTTATTTTATTATTTTACTTTAAAAACCAAAAGATAAAGAGCAAATCAAAAAATTTATTAGATTTTTGAATCTTTCAAAAACCAGATTTAACAACTGGCAACACTGTTAAAGTTGCTTTAAGAACGTATGTCTCAGCTTTCTGGAGCTGGCACCATTTTTGGAGCTAGCATCACTAGCTTTCTGGAGCCGGCACCATTTACGGAGCTAGCATCAACTGACAAAATCCAAATTGTCGAAACCTTCAAGAATACACCTACTAGAGAAATAAAGAAGTCCTGTAATTTTCTTTCTCGCCGTTCGTGCTGATTTGTCGGAGAAGGGCAAGGACGCAATCAGTTCCGGATTAACCCTATAAGCATATTAAGCAAGTGCTTAGAGCATCACGTTCTGGGGGCACCACAAAGGGGGCACTAAAGAGTCGAAAAGAACAAAAATAGGACAAAAACAGTGGTTTTTAGAAAGGTAAAGACTTTTTTTTCTCCTCAAAAATTTTTGGTCAGAAATAGTCGTTTTTAAAATGTTTTACCAACATTTCTTTTTTTTCCAGGGGCACCACAGGGGTCGAGTGCTTAGGGCATCACGAAGTTTTAATCCGGCACTGGGCGCAATTACTCAATCAGTACGCGGTGTAGAAAAACGTATAGTTTCTTTTTCCTTATACACGTCGTTCGTGAAACGACTGCCTCTGGAAGGTATATGTTCGAAGGTTTTTACTCGCAAACCGGGTTGCCTACAGAGTACTGTCACTTTCAACAACCGCTCTAACCTCACTTTAGTTTTTTAAAAATGTTACAAAACAGTTTAAAACCTAGTTTAAAATTATTAAAACATTCACAGCTTTTAAACAACACTATTTTTAAATGTTTTTCATCGGTTACACCATTAAAGCCCGTAAAACTAGCATTCGCTACGTACGAAACGACTACAGACGTTTCAAATCAGCCCCCTTTCGTTATCTTGCATGGTTTATTCGGTTCTAAGCAGAATTGGGGCAGTTTATGTAAGGCATACCAACAAAAAACGGACCCAAAAAGGAAAATTATAGGTGAGCTAATCAGAAATAATGTAAACAGGCTTTAAATTATGCTTAATTATTTATTTCTTTAAATTTTAGCGCTGGATCTTCGTAATCATGGTGATAGTGAACACTCTAATTCACATTCTTATGCTGATTTAGCTGGTGATGTGAAACATTTTTTAGCAGAGAACCAGATTGATAAAATGGCACTGATGGGACATTCTATGGGTGGAAGATGTGCCATGTTATTTGCCTTAAAATATGTAAGACATTAAATATAATTTATTTTTATATTTACCAAAATACTCAGCAGCAACAAAAAGTGTACAAACAGAAAACTTTACTTATCTACAAAAATTATATAATAGAAGAAAATTATTATGTAAACACTGGTGCAAACATTTTTTCAAAAGTCAATATTTTTAAAATGACATTTTTAATATAAATTATTTTACAAAGCAATATTTACAAATATTTCCTGATAATATTTAGATACTTTTTAAAAGTTCTGTATTATATGAGGAGCCCCATTCCGAAGTGTACAAAGTGGTACCTTGAAGGGTATAGCGAAAACTAAAAGAGATAGAACAAATCTGATTGCACAATCTCCATTTTGATTTTTGAAACAAATTCAGTGGTGGAAGTAAATTATGGCTAACTTGATTTGTTTTAAATACAGAGTATTTTCAAATTTTGTCGATTTGGCCAGGCACTTGTAACTCACTTGATATTAGAGGTAGAAAAAAATATGGATTTTTACATAGAATTATTTAAAAGTTATAGGTAACACAAAATCAAATCCTGACTAAACCTATTTGACCAAAATTCTAGAGAAAACATATCTACCTATTAGCCCTATAAAAATAAAAAAGGTAAGCGCAACAGACAAAAAGTTATTGTTACTTAAAAGTGTACAAGTTTAATTTGGCCCACCCTGTATATTTTGATAGTTATATACCTCTGTGCCTTAAAGATTTATTTATAAAAAGTTAGGTAGACTTTGAATTAAATCAACTAAGGGTTATTTTACACATATAGGAATTCTAGTGTTATTATGGCAAAAATAATCTGCACAATTTTGAAGAAACTTTTTAAATTGTACTATAATTTGTATTCCTTGTAATGAATAGTAAAACTAAAAGCTATGATTTATATAATATTTTTGCACACAAACACTAATTTTGTAAACAGATGTCTACAACTTTTTTACAGCCCGAAATGGTAGAGAAACTTGTTATAGTGGACATATCTCCAGTAACAACAAGTCCACATCTAGGACAAATGCCTTCAATTTTTACAACTATGGAAAGGTAGGTAGGTAAGATCCGTGAATTGAGTATATGTTTTTTTATAGCCTGAGTTGGTAGAGAGATTAATAATTGTGGATATATCTCCAGTAAGAGCAAGCCCACATTTAGAAAATATGCCTATAATTCTAAGAACTATGATGGGGTAGGTAAGAGATATAAATTAATGTTTATAAACCAAACTACAAATTGATATCTTAATTCTGATAAGTCAGAACGATAGAAATCAAAAAGGTGGGGAATAGGCCAAGTCCGATTTTATAATGTGGCACCAAAGTTAATTTATACAGGGTTTAAAAAAAATGTGAAAAACTCAAGGAGGTGATTTTTTGTTTAAAATAAAGGGTAGTTTGCTGTATAAATATGTGGTCAAAAGTCAACCTCTAGGTGGTAGAAAGCTAGCAGAATAATAATGTTTTTGTTAGGTAACAATATAGCAAAATTAAGGTACTAAAGTTTACAATAATTAAAATAAAATTAGTTGGTATTAAAACATTTAGAAAATATGGTACAGACCCATTCAACAAAGACGGGGCCATATTTGGGCCTCATACTAAAAAAAAATTAAATAACCTTTTTTAAATTGTTTACCATAGTAGAAATAGTTAGCCAGTTTGTTTTGAACAACCCCCACCTTTTTCGATTGATTACCCCTCACCTCCCGCCACTAATTGACCCGCCCTCAAGCGTTGTGATTGGTCAGTCACCACACCTTTAAAGCTCTCCCATTGGTCTATTCCTACTCCCCACTGTCTAATTGGTTAATCCCACCATTAGAAGATGGTGGTTGTTGCTTTTAATTATTTTTACATGATATAAAGATAAAGAAGATATGATTTATAGCGAGCTTAAATTTGTCTGGTTCGCGCAGTGACATCATGTGGTGACGAAGTTTTGGATTCTAACACTGTTTAATTTATTTTTAGTTGGTATATTATAGAGATTAGTTATTTCTTTTTTCTTTATAGATTAAAGTCGTTAATGTGTACTTCTAATTTCTCGTTTCTGTTTAAAATAAAACTTTTTGTTGAATGTTAAATTATATTTACATTCTTAGAAGAAAAATGTTTACCGACTGTTGGATGGAACATTCATCAAACTATCAGTCTATTAACTATCATATTGAAAAATATTTTAAAGAAAAAATGTTTAGTCCTAAAAATATTCAAATATGCAAACTCGTTCATTGACAAGAAAAAACTTTTCTTTAAATTTCTATGTTATATGTCATAACGAGTGATTCTGTTTGCTATTGAGTTGTAAAATTTACCATATTTTTATTTTTGAATTCTTAAAAATAAAAGTTACACTAAAGAAGGCTTTCTTCAATAATTTTATTTAAAAATATATATACAATCAACTAAACACATAACATTATGACTACTACAATTACTTCATAGTAATTCATTGGAAATAACCATAAAATCAAATTTTAAGTCTACAGTACATACGTACACGGATGGACTGTTTTACAATGGGACAAATGGAACAAAAATTTAAATGCTCAAGAAAGTCGTGTATACAACTGCTCTTGCTTCTTAAAAAAGATTCACATTGAGAAGTTTGTTTTGCTTTGTAGAGGGGCTCCAAAAACTACAAAAATTTGAAAAGGGAGCCAGAAAGCTGCCTTTAGTTTTAATATTTTACCAAAATGTAAAATAAAAAAGTTTTTTAGATTTGAATAAGAATCCCATATCTAAAATGTAATATAAAATGAACCTTAATTTTTATTTAAGCATCATATTTTTTTCGTGTTTTACACCTTTTTTACGTGATTTACCTGGTTTTACGTTTTTTATTTAAATATATGTGTACGTAAAAAATGTGTAAAAATCGCACTTTCATCCGCACGTTTAAACCACGTTTAACCTAAATTCGTCACCAGATGACGTAGCAAAAGCACAGTGAAGCTCCGCCCACCTGCGCAAGATCATATCTTCTTATTTCTGTGTATCCTATTAATTTTACCTATTTTATAGAGTCCAGATGCCTACAAATGTTCCTTTAAGCAAAGCGAGGATAATCGTTGAAAAACAATTAGCAGAGAATATTGAGAGTAAAGATTTAAGGGCCTTTATTTTAACAAATTTGGTACCCACAGATAATAAGAGGTAAATCTACTGCTTTTATTTATGTTTGCTAAAATGCAGTTATTTAAATTATTAGTAAAGAAATATAATGCAGTTAGGGTTATCTATAGTTTTGGTGTCTGCGAGCTGTCCCAAAATTAGTTCTTTTTAGTTATAAGTGGAGAGTGAACATTCCTGTACTGTTAGACCAATTTGAGCTTGTGGCGAAGTTTCCATTAATAAGTGACATGCAATACTCAGGAGACACTCTGTTTTTAGGGGTGGAGACTCTAATTTTATACCGTAAGTCAATTTTTCTTTTATGATAATAATAATATGTGCATATATGCGAGTTAAATAATAAATAATCCGATAAATATGTACAGGGTGGCGCGTTTTCGTTGACTTTGCGTGGTATAGCGAAAACTAGAACAGATAGAGCAAATCGGATTGCGCAATCTCGATTTAGATTTTGAAACAAATTTAGTGGTGAAAGTAAAATGAAAGTGAAAGTAAATCATGGGATTCGTTTTGGAGATACAAAGTGTTTTTCAAATTTGGTCAATTTGGCCAGACACTTGTAACTCGCTTGATAATAAGGATAGAAAAAAAATGTAAATAGAAAAGTTTTAGGGATTTTTACGGAGAATTCAGTGACGCACATATATTTTTCCATTGACTTTATTTTAAATGTATACCACAAGTTGGGTTTTTAAAATGGAACACCCTGTATATTTGATCATCAGTTGAAAGGTCTTCCTAAAATCTGTAAGAAATACTACATTTGATGTATGTATTTTTATAGTTTCGAAAATATTGTCATCATCAGAATTTTTTTAACGAAACATCCTGTATATTATATTACCGTTGCAAAGATATTTTAAAGTGGTTTAAGAAAATACCATAATTGATATATTTATCTCTTATAGTTTTGGAAAAATGACCATATAAATCTAAAAAATAGTAGATATACGCATTAAGATTTGGAAGCTCATTTTTTCGAAATTGTTAGAGGAAATCATTTTAAATTTGGTAATTTCTAAAAGGTCTTTAAAATGCCTTTTTAATGGTAGTAAAATATACAGGGTGTTTTATTATAAAATGCCATTTTATTGTCGCATTCCTGACGATGGCTATAACAAACGCAGAGCGATGCAGATATCTCTTTTGCAGGATCTTAATTTAATATTGGATTGGGGCGCTAAAAATCTCGTCCATTTTAATGCATCCAAAACACAATCATGTTCCTTGTCGCGAAAAGAGTCATCAAATACTCATCCTCTACTTATGAGCGGCCAAGTTTTACAGAGCAACCTTTAATCTTGTGGGCGTCATATTTGAAAGTAACCTTAACTGGCATAAACACATTGTATCTATAGCCACGGCAGCTTCAAAAAGCTTGGATTTCTCTTTCGAGCCAAAAAGTATTTTCCCCCTTCTAATTTATACACTTTATATGTGTCCCAAATCCGACCTCCCTTGGAATATTGTTCTCATATCTGGGGCATGGCTTCCCCACAACCCTAAGCATTCTGGATTCTATTCAAAGAAGAGCTATTCGTCTCATTAATGATCCTTCACTTACAGAAAGGCTTTCCTCTCTTGCACATCGTCGGGCTGTGGGGTATCGCTTTTTATAGGTACTTCCATGGCTTCTGCTCTGAAGAATTGTCCAGTATAGTTCCTCCACTTACGGTTCCCAACAGAGAAACTCGTGGTACCGCGCGTATGCATCCCTATACGGTCCAACTGGACAGGCCCCGAACTTCCCACTTTGTTCGTTCTTTTATCCCTAGAGTTTCTAGGTTGTGGAACCTGCTGCCCGCGGAGGTCTTTCCTTTCCCCCAAATCTTCAAGTATTTAAGTCCCGTGTCAACAAACTCCCTCTTACCTCGCTTAAGACACCCACGGTACGTTAGTATTTAGGCTTTTAGCCTTCATGGTTTGTCCAAAGATTTAAAAAAAAAATCGAAACTATGACAAATTAAATATATCAAATGTTGTATTTTTACGGCTTTTAAGGAGACCTTTCAATTGGTGAACTGAATTCTACGTAAAAATTCCTAAAATTTTTCCATTTACAATTTTTTTCTATCTCTAAAATTAAGCGAGTTACAAGTGCCTGGCCAAATTGACAAAATTTGAAAAACACCCTGTATCTCGAAAACGAATGAAATTAGCCATGATTTACTTTTACCATTTAATTTGTTTTAAAAATTGAAATCGAGATTGCATAATCAGGTTCGTTCTATCTCTTAGTTTTCGCCACACCCTGCAAGGTCAATGAAAAGGCGCCACCCTGTATGAGTTTACTTAAACACATTCATAAAGACTTTACTAATATCAATTTTTGGCGTTCAACCAATTATAACCGCGGTAATAATTGGTGACAACTTTGACGTATAATACATTGTTTAAACGTCAACATAACCGATTGGTAAATACCGATTTAGAATTGGTTCTTCGCCTAAAATTGATGATTGTCCAAGATGTATTCAAACACGGTTAAATACGTAACGTATATGACGTCACTGTTTAGCAAGAAAATTATCAATTTTAGGCGTTCAACCAATTATAACCGCGGTAATAATTGGTGACAACTTTGACGTATAATACATTGTTTAAATGTCAACATAACCGATTTGTAAATGCCGTTTTAGAATTGGTTCTTCGCCTAAAATTGATGTAAGTAATCAAGATAAAGTTTAAAAGTAGAGGTGGTCGATTGTCAAAAGCAATATTCGATTATTATTGATTTACTGGAGTATTGATACATTAAATAAAATTCAATAAAATGACTTTAATAATCTGATAATTAATTAAACAATATTGTAAAAATTTAGTAAAAATACTACACCAGCGAAATAAACAAATAAGAATTAAGGGGATGCCGTAGCACGTTAAATGAGCTAAAACGCGATTCGCTGCCGTTTTTAAATATTTGTTTGAGAAAAAAGTTGTATATTGAAAAGTTTTTTAAAATGATCCAAAGATTATCGGAAAGTTGGTTATTTTTACGGTTTTGTAATTTTGGGAAATTTAATGTGTTAATTATTACCATTACTAAAAATCAATTAACTTTCCGATAATCTTTGGAACTTTTAAGAAACTTTTCTATGTACAACTTTTTCTCAAAACAAATATTTAAAAACTGCAGCGAATCGAGTTTGAGCTAATTTAACGTGCTACGGCATCCTTTTAAGATTTCTAGGTAAACATAAAGTGGTCCATCTTAGGCAACCCATGAAAATTTGTGCTGCCACTCCTTAAATGTTGTATTTTATGAAAAAACATCCCCAATAAATTTTATATTGATCGGATAACGGGAAGTGGTGTCGCAAGCAAGGTTAATATGGATAAAAATAAAAAAATGGTAATTACCTAATTTTGCAAATATATGTTGTATTTGCAAAGGCAAATTATGTTAGAAATTAATAACTTGTTAGCCTTAAACCAATATTTAAACATTAAGTTTTACAAATTAACTGGTAACAAAAAAATATTCAAAAAAATGTAAATAAGTCATATAAGAATATATCAAGTCTACTTAAGTATGAATAAAAGTTTACTTAAAACTATCCTTAGTCCTGAAATATTGTCTCTTTTTTAACATCCAGAAAACGTGTTTTGTTATGCTTAACTTGAAGTAAAAATTGCTGCTTTTGTTCCTATTCCCTAGCTATTATAACCATCAATTAGCTTGATACCTCTCTCAGCTGTGTCAAATACTAAAATGCATGCTGGACTATTTTTGTAGAGAATTTTATCAGCTTTCAGAATCTGACTTACGCTAATCGATAGGATCACTAAGAAAGTCATAAATTCTGATTATATGACGCCCTGCATATAAAATTCGTAACTTTCGCGCTTCTACTACTTCATCGCCGATTTTAAATTATTAGGAGTAAGAAACCTAAAACGCATGCTGGACTATTTTGTAGAGAATTTTATCAGCTTTCAGAATATGACTTACGCTAATCGATAGGATCACTAAGAAAGTCATAAATCCCGATTATATGACGCCCTGCATATAAAATTCGTAACTTTCGCGCTTCTTCGACTTCATCGCCGATTTTAAATTATTAGGAGTAAGAAACCTAAAACGCATGCTGGACTATTTTTGTAGAGAATTTTATCAGCTTTCAGAATATGACTTACGCTAATCGATAGGATCACTAAGAAAGTCATAAGTCCCGATTATATGACGCCCTGCATATAAAATTCGTAACTTTCGCGCTTCTTCGACTTCATCGCCGATTTTAAATTATTAGGAGTAAGAAACCTAAAACGCTTGCTGGACTATTTTTGTAGAGAATTTTATTAGCTTTCAGAATATGACTTACGCTAATCGATAGGATCACTAAGAAAGTCATAAATCCCGATTATATGACGCCCTGCATATAAAATTCGTAACTTTCGCGCTTCTTCGACGTCATCGCCGATTTTAAATTATTAGGAGTAAGAAACCTAAAACGCATGCTGGGCTATTTTTGTAGAGAATTTTATCAGCTTTCAGAATATGACTTACGCTAATCGATAGGATCACTAAGAAAGTCATAAATCCCGATTATGTGACGCCCTGCATATAAAATTCGTAACTTTCGCGCTTACTTCGACTTCATCGCCGATTTTAAATTATTAGGAGTAAGAAACCTAAAACGCATGCTGGACTATTTTTGTAGAGAATTTTATCAGCTTTTAGAATATGACTTACGCTAATCGATAGGATCACTAAGAAAGTCATAAATCCCGATTATATGACGCCCTGCATATAAAATTCGTAACTTTCGCGCTTACTTTGACTTCATCGCCGATTTTAAATTATTAGGAGTAAGAAACCTAAAACCCATGCTTAACTATTTTTGTAGAAAATTTTATCAGCTTTCAGAATCTGACTTACGCTAATCGATAGGATCACTAAGAAAGTCATAAATCCCGATTATATGACGCCACTGCATATAAAATTCGTAACTTTCGCGCTATCTTCGACTTCATCGCCGATTTTAAATTATTAGGAGTAAGAATCCTAAAACGCATGCTGGACTATTTTTGTAGAGAATTTTATCAGCTTTCAGAATCTGACTTACACTAATCGATAGGATCACTAAGAAAGTCATAAATCCCGATTATATGACGCCCTGCATATAGAATTCGTAACTTTTGCGCTACTTCGACTTCATCGCCGATTTTAAAATATTCAATGCAAAATCTTTATTTATTCAGAATCCATTAAAAATACAAAGATTTTATTTAGGATTCAATTTGTGTGTTCATTTCTAATTTTACTTTCTAGTTTAAATATTTCATTTAAATACTTTAATATAAGTTGTTACTACATAATAATTATTATATAACTTAATAATAAGTTTATTTTATACTAACATTATAGATTCAAGTAAATAAAAAATTGAGAATATGTTTAATTTTACAGCGAATTATTTTATATTAAGAGTAAGAAATCTAAAACGCAGGCTAGACTATTTTGTAGAGAATTTTATTAGCTTTCTAAATCTGATCCACACTAATAAAGTCACAAATCGCGATTATGTGTCGCTGTGCACCATTTCCTATTGGGTTCGGAATGTTATCCCCCATAACACAAAAATTCAAGAAGCAGTCCCACATCGAAACCAATGTTATTTTCGTTGGTTTTAGATCAAATTCTATAAAAAAAAACAAGTTTCCAAATTTTTCCTAGATAATTTTAAAAAATCGAAATATGATGGTTCTCACTCACAAACGTAGTTTTTTTTTATTATTATTTTATTGAACTCGCCCATCAAATTCACCCTTTGAGTTACAGCTGTCAGTAACTTTTGACACACTTTCGAAATGTCTAGCTATCAAAATTTCAGTAAACTTTTCAATAAACTCCTCCCAGCTAATTTCTCCCTAAAAATTATTCGCAACAAAACCGATTTAGCTAAAACAGAAAACTACAGGAGTATAGTGGATTTGGCATACGCCTCGTACCAAGGTACCGAGTCTCTTTTGAACCTAAAGGTAAAAAGCAAGGGGTACCCACTCCGCTAGTTATACTTCATGGAATTTTAGGATCCAAGGCGAATTTTAACACTTTGTCTAAAAGGTAAAAGACGTTTTTGTATTAGAGTAAGACCCGGTGAGCGGCTGAACTTCGTTATATTGTCAAAGCCATATGCGCAATTTGCATTGGTTTTAAGGGGGCTGGAGTCTTGGTAGTCCCGAAAGGTATGAGGCAAGCTTAGAGACTTTGCAAAAAAAATTAGGGAAAGATAAAGGGATTTATTTATCATTACTGCCACAAAAATGACCTACAGTTAGGTAAAAGTGGCATTATTGACATAAAAATCGCTATCTCTTTTAAAAAGCAAATTGATATATATTTTTTTATTTTAAAATACAAAAATTTAAAAAATCCAAAAATTCCTGATCTAAAAAAGTCAATGATTTTTGATTTTTTAATAAAAATCAAAATTTGCCCAACATTGCTATTAGTTAAACTTCATAGTCGCACATCGCGTCTACCAGTGTTGGGACCATGCACTGACAAACTTTCAGGTTTAACAAAAAACCAAGGTCTGCTGCTCACGAGCTCTTGGACTATATGTTAATTTACTACATTTAATGATATTAAAAGGTACCACGATAGTACGGTTCCGAAAAGACTAGTCTACGCGGTGGACCTTCGCAATCATGGCGATTCTGCCCATTCTAAAGACAATTCGTACGACGACATGGTCATGGATATTTTGAAGTTTTTGGAATCGATGGAATTAAAAAGAGTTTCATTGATCGGACATGACGTTGGTGGGAGAGTTGGGATGTTGTTTTCTTTAAAATACGTAAGATAAAACAAAGCTTATTTTATTTTGCTAAAAATATACATTGTGTTTCACGAAAACGCTTCACTTTATCGATATCGGAAAGGAGTACTTTTTAGCTAAAGATTTAAGCTATTTTAAAATACTATCTTTATTTCTTTTATGTTTTACCCATCTATTATTGATCTGTAATACCTTAGAAACGGAATATGTTATAGTAGCAATAATACCTGCTATCACACCTAGGGCATTATAAGCGGGCATTATGATAATGCCCGCTTATAATGCCCTAATGCGCTAATATGGAAATTTTATTGCTTATCCAATTTTATTTCTCTCACAATAAAGATCAGGTTTATACAAAAATAATTTTTCTTTAAACAATACTAAAAATTAAACTTTATTTCCAAAATAAAAATTACAATTTTGAAATGTCCCGGAAAATGTAGCTGATCCCACTATAGAATGGTCGGTGTTTTTGGTGATGGTAGCAGCGGTGGTAGCACTAACGCTATTTTGTATAGAAGAACAGTCCATTAATAAATTTTAATATTTGGTATCCTTCCAAAACTTTAGACTTCTTCGGGACGTATCCTTTCGACTTAACTTTTAAAAAGATATGAGACGATGGTATTGCGAAATGTCTATATTTTCATAGACCATCAACGTAGACCTTAGGGTGGAATACTTGGTCCAGAGAGAGTTCGGACTGTATTTTTCCGACTAAAAATTATAAAGTTTGTTAAACATATGTATTAAAATAAAATCAATAACTTACCAGTTCCTGAAAATATGCCATTAAAACGGTTTTCGTGTTTTGAAGAATTGCGTTCGCATCTTTCCAAATACCAAATATGCCATACTCCCGATCATACTGTTGCCTTGATTTAACTGGCAAAAGATTTTCGGTCGCTTTTATGGCCTTTTCTCTTATATTGTGTGGAAATTCTTCCATTTTGAGCAAATCGTTAAATAAAAATGCCAACTGACTAACTGATAGAAACATCAAAGTCAAACTTAACACCAGTCATTATCTACTTACGTATACAGGTACAGGTGCAACTTATTTTTTATATTGAAAATAAATAATGTAATTAGTCATTGAAAAACTCTTTTTGGGTAAAACATAAAGCATTGTATGCACCACGGGCTTTACTGGACTATAATGCCCATCAGGTCGAAATCTAGCCCTCGGGCCAGAGGCCCTCGGGCTATTTCTGACCTTCAGGGCATTATAGTCCTAGTAACGCCCTTGATACATAAATAGCTATAATATACTATACAGGATACAGGGTATAAAAATTTGAATAAAAAATCAAATGTTAATGCTCGAACAATTATAAAAAAACATTGTACAAACATCTCTTTTCTAGCCTGAACTTGTTGAAAAACTGATAGTAACTGATATATCCCCGATCACGACCAGTAATAATTTCAAAATGATCCCCGAGGTTCTTAAAACACTACACAGCATGTCGTTGCCACGAAATTTACCCCTACACCAAGCCAAAGTGTTTGCCGCCAATACCTTGGCGAGAGTGGTGAAAAGTAAGGGACTGATGATGTTTATATTGATGAATTTGGTGCAGAAATCTGACGGAAGGTATAAATTATTAATTTAAAACTATCGTTTGTAAAAAATGTTTAAAACATGTATAAGTGGCGAGCATGGTGTAGAGGCTAACGTATCAGCCTCTCACCGCAGCGATCCGGCTTGGAATCTCGGTTCCTTCTACGGATTTTTAATAGCTCGTCACCTCACATATGGTGGATGGAGTTGGGTTCGGTCAAGCGTGGGGTTGCTCAACCTAAGGCGCCGGCATTAGTACGCTTTAATAGTGGTTTCCAAATGTTTGGTATGTCCACACTTGGATTGCTAAAAACGTCATTATTGTTTTCAATAAAGACGGCTTCCTTAAATTTGCGCTTTCTCCAATGTGGTTCCCTGTGAAGAACCCGTGCTTCTGACCACTTGATGTTGTGTTGTTGAGACCAAACATGGTCAGCGATCCCTGATTTCGATGTTTCCCCTCTGTGTGTGTTGTTTGTGCTCCGCCAGTCTTAGATTTAAAGGGCGCTTTGTTTCTCCAATGTACGACCCCCCACATTGGCATGGTACCTGGTAGATACAATCTTTCTCTTGTATGGATAAATCGGGTTTTGTTTTTGTCAAGAAATTCGTAACGTAGATCCAGATTTAAAGACGGTTTTAATTCCATATTTCTTTGCTTTTCTTCTATTCTTTCGGACGTTCCTTTCACATATGGAATTGTTAAAAGAGAGAAAGTATCTTGCTCAGGTGGTCGCACTGGTGGTTCCACATTACAACTATTTATAATTCTATTTATAGATCTCTCAGCATAACCATTCTAAAGCAAATCCATTTTGATGTTTCTTAGTTCTGTATCCAGGGTTGCTTTGTCGCTGCATATTGTGGTTGCGCGTTTATATAGCGTTTTTATTATTCTCAGTTTGGTTGCTTCAGAATGGTTTGATTGAAAACTAAGATATTGTCCCGTGTGTGTGGGTTTGCTATATACATATATGTTAATTGTTCCATTAGACTTACTGACGAGAACATCCAGAAAAGGTAGACATCCATTTTTCTCTTTCTCTCGTATTTAAGATTGATCGGGGCTGGATCAAAACTTACCACGGATTAGTGCTCAGGCAGCAGAAACACACCGGAAAATGCATGTTGTTGAAGAATCTTCAGAAAACTGAAGAAAAAGCATTGTGGCCAGTGAGGGGATTCACATGTGATTTAGTTTCGTTTGTATTTTTGCTCTCTGAGCACGAATTGAGATTAGTTTCGGTCCATCCGGTTACAATCTTGAGAAAGTCGTTAAAAAAACCTTCAGTTCAAGAAATAGAAGATTTTTTTTTAGAAAATTTGCCAGGAGTTATTTTTTACAGATAGGGGCAGTATGGCGTAATGAACTTAAAAACACAAAATACTTACAAAATGCGGCACTTTCGTTCGCTATATTTGTAAGTATTTTGTGTTTTTGGTTCATTGCGTCATACTCCATCTATCTGTAAAAATATCCTGCGTGCAGCCGGCTCCACTGAATAGCAAGACGTTATCACGTCAAAAAATTGTAATCTGTTCAAAAATCTGATTCACATTTAGGAGGCAAAATACAGCTTAAAACCACACACATATCTGGGTCTGATATTTGGTGTTTTTTTTTAGGATATATATTTACACCAATTTTTTTAATGCATTTTTTTTGTTAATACATTGTTTCTTCTACTAAACGACCTTCTGGCAGACAGTTAAATGAATATAATCATTTTTCTAGCTATTCATGGAGGTTTAACGTTAAAACCCTTTTGGAAACCTTTTCCGATTTGTCCTCCTTTCCCGAAATCCACAATGCAACATTTCCAGGTCCTACCTTGTTTATTGGAGGCGGCAAGTCCGACTATATTCAGTAAGAAAACTAATTTTTATGGGGTTTACAATTATTTCTATAAATATAAATAAATCCTTTATTAATTTGGGATGGGATCGTTGATCAGTTATTGCTTTTGATAATCTTTCACACCTTAGCGACGTGGTTTGGCAACGTTACAACATGTTAAAACAAAAGTTATTTATACAGAGTGTTCGAAAATCTGAGGTCAAAAATGATAGGGGTGATAGAGTGAGCCAAAATATTGTTAGTATAGAAGGAACAGTTTAAAAATGTAAATTCGGTGTTCTTTGATAAGAAAAATCACAAAAAGTTTAAAGCAAATAAATCGGCATGCTTGACTTCGCGGCCGCCTTTGCTATATTTCTTTTATGATATGCCGGTTGATGCACCTGGTCATCGCACTATGGGATAGAAATTCATTTTTTGGTCAAAATTCTGAAACTTACCAATCTAACTTAAAATGGGGTGCTTTTTACTGGAATAATATTATAAATTATTACAAATTCTTTTTGGAAACCTAAAACTTATTATATGTTATTATAAATTTACACTCCCCTTAACATTATTATTTTTTATTGTACATAATAAACTAAAATGTCAGCTTCTTTGGTTAATTCGGTAGTATTCTAATCAGTAATCCGATGATTATTATCTCATATGATATACAGGGTACGACAATAGGTATGATTTTTTAAATGGAATACCCTGAATATTATATCACCATCAAAAAATCTTTTAAAATGCTTTAAAAAATACTACATTTGATGTGTCTATCTCAATTAGTTTCGGAAATATGACCATACGAATCTGAAAAATAATTTTAAATTATTCTTAGAAGCGTAATAGAGAAACAGCTTCCCAACTTTTTTATTTTTTAACGTATAAAATAAATATAAAACACTGTTCTGTTGAATGCTTTTATCTTTTAGGATATACCGTGTAGGACAAAACATATTAAATTTTAAAATGGAAAACCTTGTAAATTATAAAAAATCTTGTATCTGTCCTTACACTCAGAAGTAGCAAAAAGTAGGAAATCAATTGTAAGTACAAAAACTGATAAAGAAAGAGGTAAAAAATCTTTGACAAAAGTAGCTAGACTTCTCGAGGCTGCATCGGAAACACAACAATAGCTCTTATTATTTAAACTCTTTTACTTTTTTTAGTAAACAAGGCTAATATTAAACCAAGTAGTGTAAATGTTGTATATTTATGTTTACTTAAAATATATTTTCAAGTTTCTTATTACCCCAATAGAAGTCGTCATATCCTTTTGTAATTCTGCGTACATGTAGTTTGGAGTATCTACTTTGAAATACACAGCATGAGCCATTAAAATTTCAAAGTTGCTATTTGGCTAAAATAATGGATTTCTATCCCATAGTGTATCGGCGCGTCGCTGTAAAGGGTTAGCGGCGCCTTTGTATAAAATAGTCCGATTGCTGGCGCCCTTTTTTATGTTTTTTGTATTATTTTCAATGGGTACCGAATTTGCGCTTTTAAAATGTTCTTACTATGCTTCATATATAAAAAAAGATCTATCGCGCTGCATTAGGGAGATATTAACCTTCGAATTTTATATAAAAAAATTATATTTTAATCATAACTTTTGAACTGTTGCCACAGTACCAATGATATTTGGGCTACTAAATAACCTCATAGTAATGCTTTTTCCCATAGGTAAACAGCTGTTCAGTAAGTCGGAATTATACAGGGTGCGACGATTTTCTTTCATTTAATGTACGTATTTTTAATACTAGTGGTAAATTCGACGCTTTGGCCGTTTAATTTATTCATTTTTGTACAAAAAGAGTATACTTTATTTAAATCGATATATTGAGCCGTTTTTTATTAAATCGCATTTTAAATCCAGACATAACAGCATTTTGTATGTAATAAAAAATTTTTTGCTAAAATTATTAAAATATGGTAAAATTATATATAAAAACGGTATTTGTGAGCCCCTTAAACTTTCTAATACAGTTAAAAATTGTTTTTCAGAATTTTATCATATTTTAAAAATGCTGATTTAAAATACGCTTTTCTGAAAAACGGTCCAAGATATTGATTTAAATAACGTATACCTTTCTTATACATAAATGATGAAGGAATTAAGCGGTCATAGCAAATTGTCGAACTCACCAGTGTTGAATGAAAAAAAATCGTCGCACCCTGTATAATTTCGACTTAGTGAACAGCCGTTTACCTATGGAACGAACCACTACTAAAGGGTGGTTTAGTAGCCCAAACATCATTGGTACTGCAGCAACAGTTCTAAAGTTATAATTGAAATAGTACGCGATAGTACTTTTTTATATAAAGTACAAACATTATTTTGGCTCACTCTATGACCCCCATCATTTTTGACCTCACCTTTCCGGACACCCTGTATATTATTATAATATAGTATATTGTGAAGGAAGAATCTACCTTTGCCAGAGACAAAAATGAGACGAGCAACTAAATGTAAATAAATTATCCGAGAGAGAGATAGCTGCTGGGCCTTCCTTGTCTGTCTTCAAGGAAGGCAAACGCAGATGGCGCGTGATTCGACTTTATCATTTGCCCGCCAAATTCAAATTATATAGCTGTGCTATTTTTGCCCTTAATGTTAGGTACTTGTTTTTGTTTCCTATTAATATAAAATATTGGGGTTTAGTTCAATAATTACACAGACCTTATTAAAAATGTCATTTATTTGGTTTTTATAAAGATTTTTCTTACAGATAACCATGTCAATATTACCTTAAATTATCTGTTGAAAAGCACAAATTTAATATATACACTGTGATCACTAATAAAAGTCAATATTCAAAGTCCAATTAAAGGTAAAAAACCACGAAACACACAATAAATCACAGAAAATGTAAACAAACTGTCCAAAGAAATCGGCCATTGAAAAATATCAAACACAAATATCGATTAACATTTCGGCGTGACTGCCTGCGGCAACGTTGTCAAGTTAAAAATATTCGATTCATGGTATATTTTCTTTCTCTTAATTAGATGTGAGCCAAAAGGACATTAAAGTTTACATGCAGAAATTGTAAACAATTTGGCAACCAGGGCAAAGCGATGATTGCTCCATCTACGATAGCCTGCCATGATGAAAGACAAAGACTTATTTATTGGAACTTGCGTTAAACCAAAAGAGATAAATACAATGGACAAATTGTTAGGACCAGTTACTCGTCTCATTTTTGTCTCTGCCTTTGCTACAATTTTAATTTACATACAGGGTTGCCATTTTAAAACAAAACAGAGCTAATTTTGGGCACTCTAGGTCATTTAAGGAAAAACGCTTGGACTCGTCAATTTTTTATTTTAGGAAGAAAACATTGTTTTGCGATTTTCACCCCTTAAACTGAAACCTTATTTTGAAGGTCTCTTTACCCTGATAACAACTGCAAAGTTTGAAGTCTCTGCCATTATTTTCGTTGATATGATAGGTCGTCAAATTTTTTTTTTTTTTTTTTTTAATTTTTTATTGTAAAAATATTAAATGACTTGTAAGAGCAAGCTACTTATACTAGGGGGATATGATGAGAGTTAAAATAAGATAATAATCGAAGGTGTGACTCTCAAATTAAAGGATTAATTACACCCTCGCCAAAAAGAATAATTGAAATCTAATTTTGAAGATCGTCTAACCCTTATCGTATCCTTTGAGTTTAAAGTAGCTTACTGTTATAGATGGGTCCATATTTAATTTATTCTGAAAGCGATCCTGCCAAGTACACAAAAAATGATAAAGTAAACAAACCTTTTCGAATGCACATAGCCTCGAACAGAGCCTGATTGCATATTTTAAGATAAATAATAAAAATGCATTGCTAAAACACGTATCACCTACTTACAAAACATTATCTTATTTCGCCTCTGTACTACTATAAAACCGGTGGCACGTGGCGTGGTACTAGAAACTCGTCGGGTTAAATATTTTTTGCTGAAATAAATCATTGTTCACAAAAGGGTTTCTTTACTTTATCATTTTTGGGTACTTGGCGGCATCACTTTCAGAATGAATTAAATATGGGACCATCTTTACATGTAAATTAATAATATATTATAAAAAAAAACAAAATATTTACAAGCTGTCATATTAACGGAAATAATAGCAAATACTTTAAACTTGGCAGTTGTAATCAGGGTCAAGAGACCTTCAAAGTGAGTATGTGAGTCTCACCCCTGCTGCTAGAGGGTTGCAGTTCAAGGGGTAAAAATGGCAAAAAATATTTCCCCTAAATCAACAATTGATGAGTCCCAGCGTTCTTCTTTCAATGAGCTGGAGTGTCCAAAACTAGCTCTATTTCATTTTCAAAAACCCACCCTGTATATTTTATTTCTTTTTTAAATTAAATGGATTTAATAAATATTATAAAAATGTTCTTCCCATATCGCTTTTTTCTTAAAAACAAAATTTAATTTGGAAAATTGCTAAACAATTTTTCCGAGTGGGTTTGGGGCACGAATATTTGACCTAAATTTCAATAAAAAGCTCAGCTAGCTTTTTTATACAGGTTTCTTCGAATATAAAAAATGCGGCTTCGGCATTGTTGTAACGACAGCAGTATAAATTTATTTATTTTTTTCAGAAAAAGTGACTATCCACAAATAAAAAGTTATTTCCAAATGCCGAATTAAAGTATATCGATGGCGCAGGCCACTGGGTGCACTCAGAAAAACCACACGAATTCCTGAAGATAACCTTAGAGTTCCTTAATAAAGTTAACGCTGTAAGCTAGCGAAACGTTGTGATATTTTTAACCTAATTTTTGTTTATACAGGTTTTTAATAAAGTTTATTTTATGTTTTACATATGTTTTTTTTTTTTTAACGTACAACTTCTTTTTGCTGGATACCTACTAAAGCTGTTTTCACAGTTTGAAAGTTTTCTTGCTGCAACTTTTCGATCTGCTCACGCGCATTCTTCTCTTTTTAAAATTTGCTGCAATGTGCGCGTGCGCAGATCGAAAAATTGCAGCAAAAAAAATTGCATGCAAGAAAACTCTCAAACTGTAAAAACAGCTTAATACATTACTTGATTTTTCGTATACAGGGTAAGCATTTACCAATGGTTAGTACCGCTTAATCTACCAGAAATATTAAGAAGAAACCAAATGAAGAGCCAGGGCAAACAAAGAAAGATGAATTCCCAGTTTTTGCCGAAAACGCGGTAACTATTACAAAATTTGGCTTATACAGTGTGTCTACGTAAGTTGGCGTCATATGGGAAACTTTTTTATTATTAATTTTATGAAAAAAGTTATTCCTAATATTATTATATTAATATACCGGGTGTTGCTTCGTCGAGCGGGGCATAGGGAATCCCATGTATATTTTGAAGTAGTCAAATATTGGCTCCCCTAATTATTTTAGAAAAACTGCTACTAGGATTTATTGAAGAGCACAATTAGTTCCAACCAAAATGAAAATTTGAGCATTTTTCAACCAACCAGTAAGGAGTAAACTGCTTAAATACTTCTGCCACGTAGTATCTCATTATGCACTCTGTACTCAAGAAATCAATAATAAAAACACCATATCAATTATCAGTGACAATTTAGATCATTAATTTATAATGTCATTGTCCAAACTGAACAATTTTATACGGAAATTTCAAAAAGAATCCTCGCATTTCATTTTAGTTTACAGCTAATTCTAACACATGCACTCACAGTTACGCAAGACAATAAAACAAATTTGTCTACATTTGGAAATAAATTTATGGCGAAAATATCAGGATTTAATTAAATGCTCAAATATTCCTCCATTAACTATCAGACAATAACCCAAACGATTATAAAACTCATTTCTTACGTTGGCTAGTTGGTACATCGATATTCTGGCACATTCAGCGGAAATAGCATTCCTTAGCTGGTCTAAATTTTCATATTTTTATTGGTATAAAGCTTAGTTTTTAAATGTCCCCTTAGAAAAAAATCGTTTGGCGAAAGATCCGGAGACCTGGCTGGCCAAGATATTGCGTGGTTCGGGCCTATGATGTTATTAAAAGCGATGTTCAAATATTCGCGCACAGCTCTGGTACTGTGTGCTGGGCAGCCATCCATTTGATACCAAATCTCATGATTTATACGAGCAAGGTTATTTAAAGCGAGGCAAAATTTCTTCCTCTAAAAGTTCCAGAAAGTACTACACATTCAAATTTCGGTCAAGGGAGAATGGATATCGAGTCCTTGTCTCAACAAATCGATTTTGGTTTTTGTTACTCCAGTACCGGCAATTTTGAATGTTGGGTTTGTTGTTCAATGTAAAAGTGCATTCGTCAGTAAAGCAAATATTTTGTAAAAACCTCTGTCA
>JACEGR010007123.1:0-52870 GCA_014170235.1 Listronotus bonariensis | reverse complement strand
TATCGATAAATACGATATTTCGCTGAGATATATACATTTTTCTGATAATTACAAGCAGTTCAAAATTTTGTATAAAAAAATTTTAAAGTAAAAAAATATAATCTGGCCATAGTTTAATAAAAAATGAATAATTTTTTTAAATTTAGATTTTATCAATAAAATTTGATTAAGTTCAGGAAGAAATACAAAAAAATCACTTTTAAAACTTGCATTTTTCTTGGGGAGAGGGGGGTAAATTAAAAAAACATTTTTTTTCGCAAATTCCAACATACAAATTTTCTTAATCAAAGTGATCTCCTTAAGGCCCATAGCATCTGGTACATATTTGGTGTGGGTCCCATGTCCCAGTTGTTAAATAAAATAATTTAAATATAATATCTATCCCAGTAAGTCAGGTAATAAATTTTATGGCTCCTTCTTAACAACGAGATGGTACCACCAAGGACGTTATCTGTCTCTAAACTAACTCTTATTAACGACTTTTTAACGTTATCCGTATGGAATACAGAATATACCGTTAAATCACCATCTTCATTTATTTATGTATATTTTTTTTTAAACATACTTACACATTTTTTACTTACTTTTTTTTCTAAGGGTCAAATAAAATAATTTAGTATTAGGTAGTATTAAGAAATAAGAACAATCAAAAAAGTTTAAGAATTTTTTAATTATCATTTTTTTCGTTCCTAAAGTCTAAATTTACACCATAGTATTGTGATATAGGTACTCTTTAATTTAATAAAATAAATCAGTCTTTTTCATTTTCTAAGTATTTCTCTTTTTACCGTTTAAGTTTCTTCTCTAGTTTTTTTAACTATAAAAGTACTACGTAAAATTTATGTTACATGTTAATTTATTTTCATTAGTTCTGGTTTCAATCCAACCAAATTTTCGGATATTTCCCATAATTTCTTTGGCAAATCCGAATTTCTGGCAGTAAAATATCTTGTCGCAACCCGACATTCAATAAAATGCTGACCAGAAAGATGATTTATTCCTTTGGCAACACTGCAGTATATTGTTGTTTGAGCACCTTCTAAGGGGTTCTAAAATATTTAAAAATAAAAGTTTTAACAAAAACAATTTAAATCATGTACAAAAATTTACCTGGTGTTCTACTAGTAAAATAAAATGTTCAAAGAGGCGAATTAAAAAAAAAGCTATATAAAGGGTGTTCTATGGTACGAAACTTATGAAGGTGATTTATTATGTCTTTCAATATGCCAAATACTTCATTTCTCTAACATACAATCACCACCGAAATTTAAAGAAAATTGCATTATTTATAACTGAGATGTAATAGTATAGGAGGTAGCAACGTTTTCAAGAAATAATTTTAAGGTCAGCGGATTTATTTAAATGTTGTTTTCCTTCCTCTTCCAGCTAGACCCTGGGCTGTCTGGCTGGCGGTAGCAGTTGCGCATCCTACCTGTACAGGTGATAATCCAAGGTTTTGAAAAACTCTTTCCGCGGTCTTCAAGTAGTGCGGCACGTTTACGTAGAAGGCCACATAGCTTTCCCGGAAAGGCGGCTGGAGGTGTCGTATGGGCGTTTCTGTACGCTTGGGGATCGAGAAAGATTCACGCTAAATTGTGGCTTCTTTCTTCTGGAACTAAGCGCTTTAAACGAAGATTCCTACCTGATGTTTTTACGTTTTGGTGCGAAGCACATGGTGTCTTCGTATGGTCAAGAAGTTGCGCGCGCCTTGCGGAAAATCGTTAGTGGAAAAAGTGACCGGTAATGCGAGATACCAGTAGCAGTTCTTGGTTTGACAGCTACTATTTATGCATGTTCAGAAATTCATCGCTTTGGTTAACGTTTAAAGTGTTTCTTATTTATATGCTAAGAAAATCAGGGAGTTTCGAGCTCGATTATCCACATTTTCTACGGACAAGGCCGGAAAAGCTTATAAGCGGATCGCTTATATGACCAGAACGGGAGAACTGGCGAATTGACTTAGTATCAAAGCTATAAAACAAAGAAATAGAAATAAATTGAAGGTTTTGAAAACATTTTAAGAAACGTAATTTTCAATTTCTTGTCTTTAGATAGGTTTACTATTTGTATTTTTTTATTGCCAGATACTTTTATCATTGCTTATTATACAGTCAAGGCCGTGCCTATTGGGTGGCGCAAGGCATCAGGGCGGAACGCTGTAGGGGTGGAAAATTTTGAAAAAAGAGCGTAAAGGTTTGACATGAAGGGCGCTAAAGATGTTTGAACGTGAAGATCTTTCCTTTTTGCTTTTTAATAAGTGATACGAAGGAAAGAAGGCCAATGAAAGAGACTGCAGTGTATTTTAAAAGTAAGGACGGAAAAGGGCCGTCAAAAATTTCTTGCACCAGGACCTAACTTACCCTATGAACGGCCCTGTATACAGTCGTCCCCCTTCTAACTTTTTTAATATATCAGTGACAGCTGAAACCTGTAAATGTCAAGGTCACAGTTGAGCGCCAACGCAACTGTTACCGCCAACTAGACAGTCAAGGATTTACCCGAAAGAGGAGGGAGAACAACATATCAAAAAATCAGTCAACCTAATATTCTTGTTTTCCCGATGTTGCTACCTTCCAGACTATAAACGACCTTCTATTATTTAATAGGTATATAACAACCTACCTTATAAAATAAATACAAAATTCCCAATGCTATTTCTTTAAACACTGGAAGAAATGTTTTCCATATATCAGTTAGAATTAAGCCAGGATGTAAGGAATATGTTGTTACACTAGTGCCTTTAAGTCTTTCAGCTAGTTCAATTGTAAAGAGTATGTTGCACAACTTAGA
The DNA here is from genome assembly GCA_014170235.1 of Listronotus bonariensis. Classification (NCBI taxonomy): domain Eukaryota; kingdom Metazoa; phylum Arthropoda; class Insecta; order Coleoptera; family Curculionidae; genus Listronotus; species Listronotus bonariensis. Next base: position 50,080 of record JACEGR010007123.1, on the reverse strand, counting down.
GCTTGCATATAGAGACAGATACTTCCAAGGAAGTATGGAAAAATGATTTAGATGATTCACATCAAAATCGATGGCTATACTAGCTGATATGGATGATACATTAACTATACGGGAGTTTGGAGTCATTTTCATTAGATCTAAAACAAGAAATGTAAAAGTAAATATTTTAATTACAGTAAATTAAGAGTTCAAATTCTATAATTAAACATTAAAGTTTCCCACCTAATAACAAGTTGGTTAGTAAAAAGTGTCCAAAATAATTTGTTTGCATTAGGGCAAGTAAACCATCTTCAGTGAGTTCTGGAGGCAAGCAACTTGCACCAGCATTATTTACTAGAACATCCAATCTAAAAAAATAAAATGTTTTTAAAAGATATAATCGGCAATATTTTAAAATTAAAATAATTATTCATGCAATAAGGATCAAAGTTTGCATAATTTGATAACATTTTTACAATATCACCTAACTTAAAAGATTCAATGGCAATGAGTAAAAGACGGGTCGGTCCAACAAATGCAAAATACAAACAGGTAGAGACTAAATAAATTATTCAGGCATGTAAACAAGATGACACACCGCACAGTACGTCGAAATGTAGATAAAGATGCCAAAATTATTATTTTCATAACAACTTAAATGTATAAGACACTGTGTCCCAGGTTAGGTGTAACAAGAGGACAAATAGACCAAAAATTTTGCAATTTTTAAACGTTTTTTTAGGAAAAGTGGTCGCATGGTCCAGAACTAATGAATACAAAATTTTACTCCGATCGGTAATATACAGGGCGAGTTATAACTTAAAGTATAAAAATTACCAGGAGTAAAGAACCTTTATTTTGAAAAATAGGACAAAATTATGAGCCACTAAGCATTAATAGTTTTTGAAATATTTCCTTAAGGCAGCGAATTTTCAAAAAAATTATTAAATTATTTTTTTCTCGTTTTGCTCCCTCTAACTAATTATTTAAGTTGTAATGCGTAATGTACAAAATTGATAATTATATATTTTTTTAAATTTTATGCTTTAACTTTAAATTTTGACATACAATTTATATTCTTTACAACATTAACTTATACAATTTTGTTCTATTTTTAAAAATAAAACTAGTTAGATCCTGGACATTTTTTATATTGTTATTTATAGACTCCCAGGATAGGTGTTACAAGCGGACAAATAAACCAAAAATTTTTAAATTTTAAAACGAAATTTTGGAAAACCAGTCGTGGTGCAAAACAGATAAATACCAAATTTTACTTCAACTGTTATTATACAGGACGAGTTTTAAATAAAAATATGAAAAATGCTTAGAAGCTAACTACTTTTATTTTTAAAAATAGGGCAAAATTGTATAAGTAAATGTTGTAGAGAATTAAATTTTATGTCAAAATTTTAAAGTTGAAGCATGAGTAAAAAAATGTTAATTTTCATATTACGCATTACAACTTAAAAACTGACACAGACAATGAAGCAAAATTTAAAAGAAAATATAATGGTTATATATTTTTTTAAAATTTTCTGCCTTAAGCCAAGTATTTTAATAGTTATTTATTAGATAAGTGAGTTATATTACATATAAGTCACGCAAGAAAAGTTTAACTCTCGAGCCCGAAGGGCGAGAGAGGTATTTCTCTTAAGTGACTTATATGTAATAAGTCACGTGTCTAATACAAAATTTTATCCAACACTTTCGTATAAATCGTTTTTAATATCGAAAATAATTTGAAAACGTCATCCATTATTTGTTACTTGTCATTGTCAACACCAGCAACAAAATTTTGTATTTTTGGAAAGCAAGCTTGTTTGGTTGTAATGCATTTTGTTGGTAACTACGGGTTTGTTTAGTAAACAACTTTGTAGACAAACATAAAAATGCTTTGCGAAATGGAAAATTGTGAAGTTCCTGCGGAAATTTTGGAAGAAGCTGCGGTAGCGACATGCAGTTTAATTCCAGAGAAGTCAAAACTAACGTACAATAAAGAATTTAAAGATTTTGAAGCATGGAGGGAAAGGCGACGAGTTGGTACTATAAATGAAGATGTTATTATGGCTTACTTTCTGTTTTTATCGAAAAAGTTGCTCCCTCATCAATGTGGACCAAGTATTCAATGATAAAAACGACCTTAAAAGTATATAAGAACGTGGATATAGGGAGGTATGGAAAAGTTGTCGCTTATTTGAAGAGCAATTCAAGAAATTTCAAACCGAAAAAGGCAAAAATTCTGGAGAGGCAATACATCGAAAAATTTTTAGCTGAGGCACCTGACGACGAGCACTTAATGTCAAAGGTATGAATTTACTTTAGTTTCTGGTATTAAATATTTATCTGTTCGGATTTTTATAGGTTGCATTGATATTGGGAATCGCTGGTGCATGCCGTTGTGACGAACTAACTCGCTTAAGTATTGAAGATATAGTAGATAAAGGCCAGTCCATATATGTTTCTATACCTGATACCAAGACGAACAAATCGAGAAGCTTTACAATTTTAAAAGAAGGATTTTTGGTAAATGTGCTTGAATTATTTAGAAAATATGTGTCCCTAAGGCCAGAGAACACGCCTCACAAAAGATTTTTTGTCAACTTTCAAAAAGGCAAATGCACTAGGCAATGCGTGGGAATAAATAAAATTTCGAAAATTCCGAGAGTAGTTGCTCATTATTTGCAACTACCTGATGAAATCTTATATAGTGGTCATAGCATGCGGCGTTCTTCAGCGACACTTCTAGTCAACGCTGGGGCCGATATCACCAACCTTAAACGCCATGGCGGGTGAAAGTCTTCTACCGTGGCAGAAGGATATTTAGAAGATTGCATCTCTAACAAGTTTGAGATTGCAAGACGAATACAGGGTGAAGAGCGCACCAAGGCAAGTACTAGTGCTGAAAGACTTCCTGAAGAACACTCCGCACAATGTAACGTTGTCCAAGATAAATCTAATATAACAATTACTGTTAATATAAACACGAATAAATTGTAGTATAATATATTAGTTGTTTTATGTTATTTTTTTAATTGTGAAATGTTGGAAGTAATAAAGAATTAGTATAAGTCACTAGTGAGCTAAAGGGTACTTTAGATTACTAGTGACTTATAGTACACTTTATATCCTCAAAATCTGATCAATTATGTAGATATTATATGTAAGTGTTGGATAAAAACTATTATTGCATACTGTAAAAAAATATCAAAAATATATATTTTTTTGTTACTTTAATTCTTTAACTTTAAATTTTGACATAAAATTTATTTGTCTATAACATTTACTTATACAATTTTGTAAAAAAATTAATTGTCTTTAACATTTACTTATACAATTTTGTTCTATTTTTAAAAATAAAAGTACTTTACTCTTGGTCATTTCTCCTTTTCGTTTATCGGTTTTGGACCATGCGACTCAGTTTTCCCAAAAGAACGTTTAAAAATTCGAAAATTTTTGGTCCATTTGTCCTCTTGTAACACCTATCCTGGCACACACTGTATATGTAATAATGTGTTAAATGTAAAATATAATTTTGCAGTATTGCTTTCTGTATTAAAAGAACATTGTACCCAGTGGCGTAGCGTGCCTTGGATGGGCGCTCCACAATGAGTTATGGGGCCCACAAAAAAAATAGGGCCCTGTACCATTGATACGGTTGATACGGCGATAGCTACGCTCCTGATTGTACCCTATTTAATTATTAACAGAACTATTTAGGTGCAGTAAGATTGATACGATTTTTGTCCCGAATCCCTATTGCTCAACGCATCGAGCATCGGTCCCGCTTTGTTGTTGCTTTACTAGCCTATAAACGTACCTTTTTACTTAGCTGAACTGGTATAATAAAGTATCGAACATATTGTGGCTGGTCTTTAAAATTTTAGATTTTAGAGGTCTGTAAAGTATTTTAAGTAAGATTTCGCTCGTATAAAACTTGTAAAGAAATTATTTTAATTACACCCTACAAAATACTTACCTGCTTTCACATTTATTTATATCCTCAGAGAACTCTCTTACAGATTTAAGTGAGGATAAATCCAATTTTTTAAAAATAATATTTGGATTATCTGTATTTTGAATAATTTGTTTTGCAGCAATTTCTCCTCTGTTTGGGTCTCTACATGCCAATATTACTTTTGCCCCTCGTTTGGCAAGATCTAGAGCTGTTTGATACCCAATACCTAAAAAGGTAATGTATGTAATTTTATGGTTTTTGAATATGGATTTTTTAAATTATCATACATAAATTAAGAGACTGATTTTATTAGTATGTCTTCAAATGTTTTCAAAGCAACTGCAAGTAAAGGGTCATCAGTAAAAAAATAATTTCGGACTTCCATTGTCTTTATTACTTTATTCACACAACGTTTTGGGCAGTAATATCTCCGTTCGTTCTCAAGTGTAAACTGAGTTTATATACACTGACGAAGATCATTCACCCGTAATGGAATTGGGTTCAGGCAAGAGTGAGGTTGCTCACCTAGGGCGCCGGCATTGGTACGCTTTAAGAGTGGTTTCTAAATGTTTGGTATGTCCACACTCCTTTCCTCCATAGCGCCTATTTTAAGTGCCAGACGCCTTACTTCACCACCCGAAATAAAATTTGATGACCAAAAAAAATAAAATATAAAAAAGGTCAGTTCCTTCTTTTCGCGTCTATTTCATTCCCAAGCAACTTATTCACAGAGAAATTAGTAACGAAAAATCCCCACCCGACCTAAACTTTTTAAAAACTCCCCTGTCTAGCGCCTATTACTACCCTGTCTGGCGCCAATTTTTTCATAGCGCCCTAGGCTGTAGCCTAGTCAGCCTAATGGTTAATATGGCACTGAGAAAGGGCTAAAAAACACGAAATTTCCGTGGCCCACTTAAAAGCATATTATACCAACTACGTATGGACCCAGCGATTCATTCATAATTTTATGATAAACATTAAGCCAACAATCTTAATAGGCAAAGAAGGGTGAGGCAAGCGAGAAATGAAAATGGCGGACTTACTTTTTGACATTGGTCGATAGTATGCACCCAACGACGTTGGTCTCTATTTACCTGTGAAAAGTGAGGTGCGGAAATGAATAGTCTACCCTTCTACAAACAAAGCACTGCCTACTAATATTGTCTTTAAAAACACTTTCTAATCACCAACAAACACAGAAAATACACAAAAACACGCATTATAAGCTTTATTTGATCACTTTTGGCTTTCCAAATTGTCAAATGAGAGAAACCAACAGAAATGACAAAGCAAAGGGGGCGTCACCCACAAGCGTTTGAGAAAAGTTAATTCATGTTTTATTTACGTTGGAGTAAAAATTTCTGTGCGGCGTTGCTGGGATTAACAAATAATCACGTATTTTCAGAATTTTGCTTTTTTAAAAAGATAATAACTTATAATATTTGAACATATTTTTTTATTATGATATCTAAAAATATATGTATTGTTCATTTAAAAAGTTATATTACAAAATTCTTTATTATAGAGTTTAATATATTCAACAACTACTTGTGGTTAGTAAGTTTAGAGTGGAAAAATTAAATTTGGCAAACCGTATTTTAGCGCTTTTACTATGATATATTGATGACAACAGCTCAAACGTAAACAAACCTGGTCCATACGTCGTTGACAGATACCTACATCTAATCAACAACAAATGGTGGTTATAATTCGGTATATTAATAATGGGAAAATTTATGAACGTTTTTTGACTTTTATTAAACCTAGTGGGTACGCTGTTGAGCTTCAAAAGCTTTATTAGATGAACTGCAAATAATGTTAAACTAATGTTTAGATAAATTTAAATTAATTGCTCAATGTTATGATGGCGCACCGGTAATGAGTGGTAAAAATAATGGCGTTCAGGCTATTATTAAGAAAAACTTTTCCACACGCTTATTTTATTCATTGTTATGCTCATCAGTTTAATTTGATTATGAAACGGCAAAATTAAAATATTTTTGCGAACTTACATTTACAAAAGTAAACTACCTGTATTTTTAATTTTTTAGCAAAATATAATTAGAAAAATTTATTTAGAATAATGTTTGTAATCGATAAAAACAATACCTAATACAATATTTTATTAAAAATCCATAATTTGACGAAAACTGGCGTTTACAGTTGAGAAATTGTGTTTTGTAGGAAGTATGGAGAAAGCAGGTGATTGAAAAGCAAAATATATATAATTTTTAGGTCATTTTATTATAAAAATTTAAAATAACTCATTTTTGATAATTTCAAAATTCATGCATTTCATACATTTTTTGATACCCCTGTAACTTTAATAAAGTTACTTAAAATGCTTTTCTAAATACTTTTTATTAATTATATTTTGCTTAAAAATAAAAAATAAAGGTAGTTTACTCTTGTAGAAAAATTATGGTTTTTAAGCTGTTTGCGAACCCTGTATACAAAATTAACATTTTCTCTTGGTGAATGCCTTTTTTTAACAAGCAAAATTTTTTATGAAGAATGACTTTTTTTCGAAAAATGAAATTTTTGGTCCATTTATCCTCTTGTCAACCCCATTCGTGGACAGTCTGTATTATATAAGATAGTATAAAATTTATAAGTAGTGAACTAACAGCAGTTTATGTGCGGGATGATAGGTGCAACATAGAAGGTATTTTGACATGTTTGGTGTTTTAAACAGAAAATAACTGGACTAATTTTTTTTTAGTTACAAACTAGCAAACATTATATGTACAGGGTGGCTTTTTTGGTTGGTATTGCAGGGTATAGGCTAAACGGTAAGAGATACAAAAAAACTAATATACGTGTCCCGTTCTCTTTTTGATGTTTAGTTTATTGGCGCAATCAGATCCACGCTAACTTGATTGATTTTGAAGATACAGGGTGATTCTCAAAAATTGTCGATTTTTATTATGTCTTATTACTGGGACATTTATGGAGATAGAAAGAAAATTTAAATACAAAAGTTTTATATCTTTTTACGTAGTATCCAGTGGCGTACTTGAAATAAATATGAGAGTTGTGAAATTTTGAGAAATTACCACAACATGCATTTTTTAAATGGAACACCCTGTATCTAAGTATTACAAAAAAATGCATTTTTTCTTACGATTACAACAATTTATAACACATACTATCTTGCTTTGCCCAAAGTAGCAGAAACACCAAAAACACCTTATTTTTAGTTGGCCATGGATTGAATTATTAATATTCATTTATTTTATGTGTATTAAAAACCCAGTAAACAAAAATACTAAAACTTTAATAAAATTAAACTACTACGGAAAGCAAATAAACAATTTTATAAACTAAACAAATACCTAATATATCACAAATGGTGCTCAAATTGTCTTCCATTCTGCGCGATGCATTTTTGGGCTTGGTTTGTAACGGATCTAGTGGCGTTATATATGTGAATAATTTGGTACTCGTCTTATGCAATTAATAAAATTTTCTGTAAGTTCTTCCAGAGTATTATTTCGAATTTTATATAGTTAATTTTTAATAAAACCCCAAAAATAAAAATCGAGTGGAGTTAGGTCGAGGGAACGCGGAGGCCATCTGTTTGGTCCATAAGTGCCAAGCCAATTTTCACCAAAATTGACAGTAAGTAAGTGGCTTACTATATGGCTATTATGTGCCGGAGCACCGTCTTGTTGAAAATATATATTATTTCTTACACCTAGTGGCATGTTATCCAACTCGGCAATAATACCTTCTTCCAAAATTTGTATATATCCCCCAGCATTTAAATTGTTATAGAAAATCCTGTAGTTTAACACTCTGTTTTGATACAGTGCCACCCATACATGAAACCCAAACCGCCCTTGTTGTATCCCCGCTACCATCTTATGTGGATTTGTGTTTAACCAGTATCGATTATTTTGTCGATTAAAAATCCCTTCGCTGGATACGAAAGCCTCATCAGTCCTTATTATATTTTGAAAAAAATTGGGATTCATATTAATCTGATGCATATACCAATGACAAAATTCTAAGCGCCGTTCTTCATTTCCGGGATGTAAGTTATGAACTTTTCTTATTTTATATGGTTTATATTTATGCTTTTTTAGTGTTTTTAACACTTTAGATTTACTTATGCCAATATCTTTCTCAATAATACGGCTAGATACCGTCGGTTCAGCAGTAACACAAGCTATCGTGTTTACCTCATCCCTTTCCCTATTTTCCTTATTGTAAATATTAGTCCTTGGTTTTTCAAATGATCCATATTCGCTTAAATATGGTACAATCTTTAAAATATTCTCTTGTCTGGCTGTCGTCGCTCTGGATAACGGTCAAAATATAAGTCTAAAGCTGTGTTTTTATCTTTATTACTTTCAATGTAGCACTCAAACATGTTTAATTTCTCATAGTTTTGAAAAATATTCATTTTAAATCTTTTTGTTTTATTATATTCACATACGGACTATAAAAACGAATACCTACTAATAGCTAATTGTCATTTGATTTTAGGACATGTAAACAAACCAAAACAAAAATCATTCCATGGCCACCTAAAAAAATGGGGTTTTCGGTGTTTTACCTAATTGGGCAAAACAAAATAGTATGTGTTATATGTTGTTTTAGTCGCAAGAAAAAATGCAATTTTTTGAGATACTTAGATACAGGGTGTTCCATTTTAAAAAATGCATGTTATGGAAATATCTAAAAATTACAACGTTAATATTTATTTTATGTAGGCCACTGGATTCTACGTAAAAAGTTATAAAACTCTTGTATTTAAAGTTTCTTTCTATCTTCATAAATGTCTGAGTAATAAGACATAATAAAAATTGACGAATTTTCAGAATCATCCTGTATCTTCCAAACCAATCTAGTTAGCGTGGATTTGATTGCGCCATTGAACTAAACATCAAAAAGAGAACGGGACACGTACATTAGTTTTTGTATCTCTTACCGTTTAGCCTATACCCTGCAATACCAACCAAAAAAAACCACCCTGTACAGCGCCGATGTCAACAAGCGAGTGCGAAAAGTGTTTTATCTACTTTAAAGCGAATAAAGACTTTTTTACGACATACCATGTCACAAGACACACTTAACGCTCTCGCAGTGTTATCTATCGAAAAACATTATGTACAGTGCAACCCTGATTTTCATAACAAACTGATCGAAGTATTCTGCAGTAAGAAAAATAGGCGAATGGACTTTCTTTTTAAACAGGGGTAAGTTTTTATTATTATTTCGTTTTTTGCTTGTGCCCTTTCACTGAAAAATGTCACGAGCCGCCACTGGATAATGTAAAACCAAAAGAAAATATATTTCTATATTTGAATAAAACCACAAACATTAAATTCTCCCTAAAATCAGAAAAATAAGAAAACAATGAGGTTAGTTCCATGGGTATGTATTTAGACAAGGAGCATAATTTAAAAAATCGTATCCAGAAACCTAATTCAAAACTCTCATGCGTTATATTCTTGCTTAAAAAAATATCTGAGTACACCACCACCGACCGTAGTAAGAAGAGCTCATGGGCGGTCATATCAACTTTTCGGGGATGATTACAAATGATTACAAAGGATTTGCTAGAAAGCATATTTTACCGCCTTTGGCCTATATGGTTCTATTCCAGAGCCACATTATGTATGGAATTCTTTTGTGGGATAGCTCAACCAACTGTCGTTCTTTAAACAACAAAAAATTGCGAAGCAGAACTTCTTGTAGAGAATATTTTATGTAATTTAAAATACTGACTTCGCCAGCACCATACATACACCAATGCCTTTTGTATCTAAAAACCAATCCAAACACCTTTAGTACTTATAGTTCTGTTCATGATAATGGTACAAGACATAAAAGTAAAATGATAATACCTACTCACCGATTGACATTGTCACAAAAAAAATCTATATAACTTCTATAAAATTACACAGGATGTCCCGAAATTACGTTCAGAATTTCTGTGGGCGAACAAACTTTTATACAATTTTTTCTAAAACTCAAAAGTAACGGACATACAAGATATTAAAAAAATTTTTTTTTATTATTTTTAACAACTTTTCTTTCTAGAGTACTGATTTTCGCCAAATTTTGCACATATATCATTAATGATTCTTTGTATTAATTTAATGTCAGTAGTCAATGTTAAACGGCCTAAACTGTCCTTTACTTAAAAAAATAAAAATGAAAACTTCTTGTTTCAATCCTTTTAGAAATTGGGATATAAAATTAAAAAGAAAAGCATTAAAATATCTTTTAAAAATTTCATCTTGTTGCATTAACTTAAAATGAACGGTTTTTGAGAAAAACGGGTTTAAACATTTACGTACGTTTAATTAAAAATTCTGATTTTCAAAATAAACAAAGCAAGCCTTGAAAAAGAACGTTGTTTATAGGTAATTTGTTATTGATATGTATGCAAAATTTGGCGAAATTCAGTACAGTAGAAATAAAGTTATAAGAAAAAAAATCTATAACATTCTGTATCTCCGTTAATTTTGAGTTTTCGAAAAATTTTTATAGAAGTTCGTTCCACTAATTTCTCGTGCAGAATCGCCCACAGAAAAAAAATTTTGGTCTAAATAAATATAGAACCGGAACCAGAAAATTATTGATAGAGATCTGTCCATACAATTTGGTTAAATAGTATAAGTTTAATTATTAATATTGATTGTTCCCACGGGCAAGTACTGGAAAATCGTCCAGGGAACGAACGCCAATAAGTAAAAAAAAAAAAGAATAATGGATTGTTGTTGCCTCATGAAATAGCATATTCTATACTGTAATATAATTTCTCTTCTGTCAATTTACTTTATGTTATTTTTTTTTAATTGACCGGAAAATTGAATTTTCCACTCAATTTTTAAGCGGAAAATGCTATTTTACAGGACTAATTTACTTTCCGGTCCCTAGTTTACTTTCCGGTCTCTCATTTACTTTCCGGTCCCTGATATCAAAAAATCCTGTTAGCTATGACAAAAATTGTCAGAGTTCAATTGTTACTATTTGACAGTTCAAGATATTGTAAAGTAAAGAAAGCATCATTTTGCCAAAATGGAGTCGGACATGGAAAATCCAGATGAAATAATTGAAGCAGCCTTGCCTTATTGTCGTTTAAATATAACACTAAAAATTTACAGTTTTTTTTCCGGTCATTTAAAAAAAATTATGTACGATACTCGACCGGAAATAATTTTTACGGGTCTCTTTAAAACTACAGGGCGAGCCGTAGGCGAATGTTTTTCGTCGACCCGTAAAATACCATTTTCCGGTCTAGTAACGTAAATAGCTATTAAATATTACAATTTTATTGCAATTTGTTGACGATGGTAAAATATCAGTGCAAGTGTATATATATATATATATATATATATATATATATATATATATATATATATATGTAACCATATGTATATACAGGGGGAGGCATGGAGGCTATGCCCTCCCTTTGATGCCACATTCTTTGTATTTCATACATATCTAATGGCAAATATGGGCATTTTGGGCATTAAATGATGATATTGCCCCCCACGCCTGGTCCAAGGGTGATGATGGAATTGAAAAGTATAAATTAAGAATGAATTAAAACAATAAAAATATAAAAGTAGGTGAAAGGACCTTTTTGTTTTGTTTTTTTGCTCTTTAAAACTTTTCTTTGTAGGAGCGCCAAATTTATTGTTTTTTGCCACCTCACACACTTTTCCTTGGCCTATGGCCCCTCAGAAAGTCGATATGACCGCCCCTGTGTATATATCTATGTACTATAAGTTGTTAAGCAAATAAAGAATATCTATGTATCTATCTATCTAACGAATCACTGTTTACTACATACAAAGAAAAGTTATTCTTACAAAAGAAATAACAAAAAACTTACCATTGTTAGCTCCAGTAATTATAACAGTTTTTCCATGAAGACAAACTTGACTTTTGCATATTGATGTAGTTAATTTTACGTATAATTTAATTAAAAGCAAAAAAAGAACACAAAAAATATTATATTAAGAGTATTAAGATAATTCATTTTAGCTGATTTGAATTCCGTAAAGTTACTGAAGTAAAAACTAATTTATATTTATCCTATCTTATATGGCATAAAAAAACTTTATAATAATATGTACAATGTATATTTATTTCTTAATTCGATTGATTATACATTGGAATTAACAAACAGTGTTCATTATTAGATTTTGTTGTTAATACCCGTATTAAAGATAAAGAAAAAAATATGGTTTAACCTTAATAGCTATTTTTAGGGAAGGGTTTACACGAAAAATAATTGATTTACTAAGATACAAATTACCAGGGCCGACCAAGAGAAAATTGGCGCCTGAGGCGGCTAGGATTGCTCCGCCCTAAGCTCAGAAATCCAGATATGATTTTTGGGAAATTACTTGATCACATTGATCTTAATTTTTAGCTGCGGTTTTTTTCTAGTAAATTCATCTTTAAAAATAATTGGTGTACCCTGTATACATGAAATTGCCTTGCCACCCCGGGCGCATATTCAGTAACAGCGGACGCGCTAGACTTTCAGCAGCTCTTCGGCTCTTTTCTGACTTTCTCCGCGGTGCCGGTGGTTTGAAGCGCTACAAACGGTCATAAAAAACTATTACAATGAGGGGTCATGGTTAGTTCTGGTTAGTTAACTTTTTTTTAAAATTCGCTATGTTAAGGAATTTAAAAACAGATTTGACTAACCCGAACTAACCATGACCCAACAGCAGACGTTCTAGCCCTAGACCGTCTGCTGCCACCTCGTCGCCGAACGCAGTTCGGAAGTATAGCGCGTCTGCTGTTACTGAATATGCACTCCGGGCAAATACCAAGATTGGAAAAATAAATCGTTTTTCCAAAAACAAATCTTAAATTTAAATAAATTTGTTTCGATTCACTCGTTTTTAAGGTATAGGTCCTGAAATTTTAGAATAAAAATTTACATAAAAAACTTTAGCTTTTTCTGACTTGACGATGCACAGTGGCGAGCTCTAATGTTATTTGGTGGCCATAATTCATTTAAAAAAATTAAGTAAATATGAAATATTTCATGTCATTATTTTTTATTCACACTTACTATAAAAAATATTATATAATTGATACCATCAAAATATTATTGATGAAAAAAATAATTCCAATATCAGAAGTTTTATCAAGGTAAGTAAATATTTTAATATAGTGAGTAAAATATCAATGAAGTTAAAGTATTTTTTCCAATTGCTGTTGTAAAATTTATTCTTAATGTATTTTTTAAGGTATTACAATGTTTTTTTTATTTAGTAGTAATATTTGGTTTTCTAAAATATCTTTCTTTAAGTTGAATAAAATCAATTTGCCAGATAATACGCACATTTTTTTTTTAATTAAAATTTTCCACTTTCTACAAGAAAATAAATATTGTGCGAAGTTTGCCGACGATTAGATTTTGCACTAAAAATAAACTTAAACTCACCGTCATTCATAAATGTTTAATTGTAGCTGCCCGAATTTGCCTATTCAAATGATATTAATTTATTGTTACACCCCTCATATTTTTCATAATACATATTGTATTTTCACGATATTGTTTATAGATAATATTGATGGTCAATAGAGTATTATAAAAAATATTGTGAAAACCTCAGTCCTATGTTCGTATCTTTTTTGGTTTTAAAGTTGTAAAAATACCACCTTCACACTGCTCAACCAGCCCCAACCCCATTTTTTTTCAGTAATAATTGTATTGTGACCATAGATAAAATAAAAAATCTGAAAACCGCATGTTTGTATCTGCTTTGGTTTCAAAGTTATGAATTTACCCCCTTAACATCCCTGACTCACCCCCTACACCCCATTTTTTCTTGATAATATTGTATTGTTACCGAACCTACATTACCGTGCCTAATTTCATAAGAAGCAGTTAACGGGAAGTTTGTGAAAAATGCATTACAAGATTTGAAAGGCATCCAGACCAGGCCAGGCAAAAAATGCTTTTTTTTCATACTTGCTGATAAATTAACTAGTTTTTACTTGTCCTTATTGCGAGTGTGAGCGCCCTGACAAATTTGGAAAATCCCTGATATAAATAATGTTTAAATTTTTATTTTAGTGTGAAAGTAAGTTTTTGCGCAAAAGAAAAAACAAAATTTTTTGTTAAAGTGGATCATTTTACCTCCCCTGGAAACATGCCGCCTAAGGCGGTCGTCTCACCGGCTCACCTTCCAGGCCGGCCCTGCAAATTACAGAGCGGTAATCGTAATATCCACGGCGGGCACAAAAATCCTGGGTTTATAGTGCTTTTTAAGGAGTTTAAAAAGAAACTAAACGTTGTTTAAAAAATAATAGAGAAATAACTTTACAATTTAATAGCTTTTACGTTTTATTTTATTATTACCTAGTTACCAGTTTTCGCAATAGGTTGTTTAAAAAGATTACAAAATACAATATGTAAAACACTATCTGCTAAACGTAGACCATTAAAAAACAAAGTATATATTACACATACCTTTGACATGAAACATTTCTTATTTAATTAAAATAACACACTTTTGGGTAAAATTTATAATGCAAAATTAAAAATGCATTAAGAAGATATTTAAATAATTTCACAATATTAATTAATTACGTAAAAAAATATGATCAACGGTTTTATTGTACTAAAAGCTAAAAAATTATTTGGTAAGTCCTAGCTACCAGATCGCATCAATTTTTCATCAATAAAGGGTATTAATCAGAAAAATAATAAAATCGTTGGGCGACGATTATCCAGACTAAATAATATGATTAAAGTTTCATGTGCCCAATGATTTTATTATTTGTCTGATTAATACCCCAGATTAATAAGAAGATTAGTGCAATCTTGTAGTTAGGACTTACCGAATTATTTTTTAGCTTTTAGTACAATATAACCGTTTAACATTAAAACAAGATAACATAATTTATTTTCAAGATTTTAGTTTTGTTGTTAGTTGATACTTCCCATTCTATTGAGTTAATAAATGCCTTACTATAACTAACCAAAACTAACCAACGATTTTATATTGAGGTAGTTATAGAAAATATGTAATTCGCCATTTTGTGGCGGCGGCCATCTTAGATTTTAATTTTCCTTATAGTAAGCTCAATTCCACCAATATAGTCTTTTCATTTGATACCCATATTGAGGTAGTTGTGGAAAAACTATGTAATAAGCCATTTTGTGGCGGCGGCCATCTTGGAATTTAGTGTTTTTATAGTGAGCTCTATTCTAATTATCAAGCTTTTTTATTTGATACCCATATTGAGGTTGTAGTAAAGTAATATGTAATCCGCCAATTTGTATGGGCGGCCATCTTGGATTTACAATCATAAAAATATAATATATTGTATTGTCATCAATATTAAGAGTGTGTACCAAATTTCAGTTTGATCGGTCGTTAGAAAGAGGGTCAAATTCAAATTACTAGATTTGACCCAAACAAATAAATAGCCAGTCAAGTTATGTAAAGTCGTTTAATTTAAAAGGAACTATCTAACAAGCCGCGGATTTTCCATAATCTTAGATACCTAATGTCGTATGTGACATTAATATAAACTTAAAAAAAAACGGATTTTTAATTGACATTTATCAATTTTGGGCGGTTAATTATTAAACGGCATTTACCAATCAATTATGTTGACGTTTAGTTAATGTATTATTCGTCAAAGTTGTCACCAATTATTACCGCGGTTATAATTGGTTAAATGCTTAGAATTGATAATTATGGGTGTGTTCTACTAAGCGCTCACAACGCTCACGCTCACGACCGCAGTTTTTCCCATTACACTTGCTTGTGAACGTTACTGTCGTAAACCCAACTGGAATAGATTATGGAGCATTTTAAGCGTGGGGGTAAATAATACAAGCAAAAGATAAAAACACAATAATAATAAGTGAAATTTAAAATATTTGTAATGATTTTTTCAATAAGAAACATATTATTTTAAATTTTGTGTAGAAGTTAGCATCCATATAAGCATACGAAATGAGAAGTTCGCAGGTTTTGGACGTGGAAAAAAACTACTTTTCTTCAAAAATGTTGCCGACGTTTCGACCTTTATTGTGTTCTTTATCAAGGCTGTAAAGAGCAACGCGTTATAAAACTGCAGATAACAATTTTATACAAGTACAGTAGAATTTGATATAATAGAAAAGTTAGTAAATACAAAAAAAAATAAACAAACAATTTTTACAGAGTGATATGCAGGTGAAACCCACAAATAACTATGTTGTATAGTCCATAGATATTAAAATATATGGGGAGCATCACAACACAACAAACTTAAATAATACGCACACAATGATTAAAATGTAGAAACACAAACTATGATGAATTTTTACGAACAATAAGCAAAATTATAAACATATAAATATATCGTTCTCGATGAAAATCACGTCGGGCACTAAACTAAATATTAAAATTAAAAGCAATTTTATCTGAAATTTATTTGTTTATATTATAGATGTAGGTATGTGCGTGGAATGCATCGATGGTACTATATCAGTTTAAATGATAACAAATGTACTGTTTTTTATTAATTAATTCTTTCAATTTTTATTTTCATTAAAACAAGCAAAGGCTAATAAGAAATATAATTAGGATTTTTTCCCATTAATAATCCAAATATAGAATTTCCAGTTTATAACTACTTGGATATTTCGTGCTTATAAATATAATTTTAAATTTTATACGTCAGATAACTTTATTTTCATTTTTAAAGTAAGGTTATGGTATTGGTAATCAAGGAAAAATGTAAACATGTGTATTTATTAAAAACTGCAATTAATTTTTCTAAATTTGTTTTATAAAATTACATTTACTTGTAGAGGCACGTTGAACATCCGCTGGGGAAACATCCACTTTAACCAAAATATCTTTTTCGAAGATGGAAGGTTGGCTTAAATGATTTTCTCAATGACCATTTCAATCCACCTTTTCAGATAGGTCGTCGTAAGCTTCGCGTGAGTGCAAGATATGACGTCCTAAGTGACGTTCTCGTTGCGACCACAACGACCGCGGTCTTTAAGTGGAACGGCTAAAGAAGCATTTTAAACATTCTTCAATTTTAGGCGAAGAACCAATTCTGAAACGGTATTTACCAATCGGTTATGTTGACGTTTAAACAATTTATTATACGTCAAAGTTGTCACCAATTATTACCGCGGTTATAATTGGTTGAACGCCTAAAATTGATGATTTTAAACGTTGTGAGCGCTTAACGGGACTCGCCCTATGTTGATGACAAATGCGACACTGTGAAGGGAGATTGGAGAATAGACACGCAAAGTGAGAAGACTTGTTCTGGGATTGTGGACACTGCTTTAATGCATTAACACATGGATATAGACTTATACAGATGACCATTTAAAAACGAAACAGAGCTAATTTTGGGCTTACCAGTAATTTAAGGACAAACGCTCGGACACGTCAATTTTTGATTTTAGAGGGGACCAATTTTTTGCCACTTTTAATTCCTGGTGTGGTTCACCTTCGCCGGAAATATAAATTGTTATCTCATTGTGACGATCGTTTAGCTCCTATCCTATCTCCTCAGTTTTAGGTAGCTTGCTCGTACAGATAATTTAATATTATACATAATAAAAATTAAAATAAAAATTTTGACAAGCTGTCTTATCAACCAAAATAATAGCAAATACAAACTTAGCAGTTGTAATCAGGGTCGAGAACATTTTAAAATAAGATATGACTTGATTCAATTTTCCATTTAAGATATTGACAACAATGACGCAGTTTTTCTTTTGGAATTGAGAGATATCTATAAAAGTACATTTTAAAATTATTTTCATTATGTACAGGGTGTCCCAAAAGCACAAAAGTGATCAAGGTTATATGTACAGTGCATTTCTTTAATGTTCCCCTCTTTTATTTTTTGAACGAATCAATTTAGAAAAGTTAAACTTTAAGATATACAATTGATGCATAAATACTATATTTTAAAATCAAATTGACAGATAAAAATTTCAAGGTGGCGGCTGGGCGCCATATTGAAAAAACAAGTTAAATTGAAAGGGGGACTTCTGGCACATATTTTTAAAGCTCCTGATGAGTACTGTATAACCCTAGAATATTAGGTCAATATCTTTATCTGATACGAAATGGCGGTACTTTAAAAATTACCTAAATACCAAATTTGAATGGCCATATTTTCGAAACTAATAAAGCTAGATATACCTAATGTGATATTTTCTTAAAGTTCTTTTAAATTGGTTTTATCATGTACAGGAGACTTCATTAAAAATATTTTTTTCCTACCCTGTAGATTATCACCAATATTACCACTAAAAGGATATTTAAAAGAGCTTTAAGAAAATACCACATTGGGTACATCTTATTTTATTAGTTTTGGAAATATGACCATCCAAAATCATCCAAAACGGGTATTTAGGTAATTTCTAGAGTACCGCCACTTTAAATTAGGTAAAGATATTGAATTTATATTCTACGATTCTAAAGTACTCGTCAGAAGCTTTAAAATAATGTGCCACAAGCCCGCCTTTCCATTAAACTTTTTTTCCAAGATGGCGCCCAGCCATCTTGAAATTCTCATCTGGCAATTTTACTTTAAAATATAGTATTTATGCATCAGTTGCGTATTCCAAAGTTTTACTCTTGAAAATTGGTTCGTTCAAAAAATAAAACAGGGGGACATTAAAGAAATGGACTGTATATATAACCTTGATCACTTTTGTGCTTTTGCGATACCCTGTACATTATAAAAGTAATTTTAAAATTTACTTTTTATAATTATTTATACGACATAATGTTATATTTGCAGAGACCCCCCTCCCCCACGGAGAGGTTTGGTTTTAACTGAACCCACTTCCCCCTAAATGCCTTACGTAATTTATGGACGATCCCTAAATACTTTTTTTAATAAATTTGCTCGTCTCGCCACATCATGATTTACAATTGGTCGGTTAAAAAAGTTTTTAAATAAATCAAGCTATTCATATATATATATATATATATATATATATATATATATATATATATATATATATATCGTTTAACGTCATTGCATAAGTCTCTTTTTTAATATTTTCACTTTTATTGATTCAAAAAAGAAGTACAAAAATATCCAAAAAGTGTATTTGATTTCGGCAATATTTCTGTAAAATGTCATTATTTTAGCCATTTTCGTTTTCAAGATAAAAAATAAAAAATAAAAAAGGGTTTTTTGGCCATTTTTGAATCGCAATATCTCCCTAATGATTGACTTTTGACCTCATATTTATAAAACCAACTACGCCTTATTTAAAACAAGGGATCCTTTATGCTATTTTTTTGCATTTATTTAGAAGAACCCTGTATAAAAATAAAAAGAAGTATGTTAAACATCTCTGTCTTGCAGACAGATAACCTCCAATGGCTATATACTAGTTAAATATACGTATTATAACTGAATGCAAATCTGCGAGATCATAGGGTCAGATTATAAATAAATATTAGGAAGTACATCAATAGAGAATTATTGCACACTGCAATAAGGCCAGGCCCCACATAACAACTAAAGAATATTCATATCCCAAGCAGATGCCCCGAATATGCGCCAACTCATATTCCCTGACTAATATTCCTAGCATTATTTAATTATATATTCGCTTATGTCTCTAAGTTAGTTTCCGCATATCTGTAAAGGAATATTCGTTGCACATTCCAGGTATATGCGATATGACCTAAAAAAATCGTTGTTTTATTAATAAAAGAAATATTCATCCTATATATAATTTTTTCGCCGCATATTGGTTACGCATTAACGGTAATGGTTATGACATCTCTCCGTCCAAATTTCTGTTTTTTTTTTAATACTTAAAGTTCCCGCTCGTTCTTAAGATATTCATCATCAGACTTGAATTTTAAACTAATCCTATTTTTACAATATTCTCCCTTCTTTTTGCACACAATTCTTGATTTAAAGCTAAGTGGCACACAATATTTGATTTTTACCGTTTAAAACCCCATTTTTACATTTACGTTATTTTACATTAAATTGCATAATTATTTTGAATCATTTCAATCCCAGTGTGCCATGAAGCCCTATGTGTATGTATGGTTGCCGCATTATCAAAGAACAGCCACGCAATTTAATTCAAAAATAATGTAAAAACGTAGAAAAACGGGATTTTAAAGGTGAAAATCAAATATTGTGTGACACTTTAGCTTTAAATCAAGAATTGTGTGCAAAAAGAAGGGGAAATATAGTGAAAATAAGCTTAGTTCAAATTTGAACTTTAATGATGAATATCTCGAGAACGAAACGTTTCCGCCAAAAAAATATTTCAGATTCGTGATCAGCACCCCAAAAAACCCCCGTATCCCAAATTTCTGTTAAAATCGGAGTGGCCGCAGGTTTCTAGAAAATTACCATATTAAGTTTTATTATTGTAGGTAGTGGATCATATAAATTCTTTTCGATTAATGTGGTTGTAATCTAGTTGTTTTTTAGGTTCTCTCAAAATGATAGATAATCCCTGAAGGGGCCCACCACTGATGCCGATTTTTTTTTTTAATGTGGGTACTATATTTATACTTATGTATTATGTATTTAATACAATAATTATGTTTCATACACGTTTGATGTTTTTTTTTAGTGAACAAAATGGAAAATAATTGTACAGTACAACAATAAATAGTATGGTTAATTTTCTAGAAACCTGCGGCAACTCCGATTTTGACGTAATTTGGTATACGGGGTTTTTTGAGACGCTGATCACGAATCTGGAAAGAATTATTTGGCGGAAGCATTTCATTCTTAGAGATATCCATCATCAGACTTAAAATTTAAACTGAATCCTATTTTACAATATTCCCCTTTCTTTTTTGCACACGGTTCATGATTTAGAAGCTAAGTGGCACAGAATGTTCGATTTTCTGCCTTTAAAACCCCGTTTTTACGTGTTTAAGATTCGTGATCAGCGCCCCATAAAATCCCCGTATGTCGAATTTACGCAGTATGGTTCTTTTGAGTATAATATTTATTTTGCTATGTGGGGCACTTATAATACCGAGCCTATATTTTGTCATCTGAGCTTGTGCAGATGCATGGTGGGATAAGGACTCCCTTAATAAGGATAGTGCCTGGCTCTCATAGCTGGCCTTTATTGCTTATGTCGGTTTTTAGGTCGTGCCGCTTTATTTTGGTCTTATTTTAACCTCCGGAACTGTTCGAATAACCGAGACGGCGGCCGACTACGAAATCGAAAAGTTTTAGAAAGTAAAAATACTTAAAACCTTTGGCTTTTTAAAATGTATTTCTGCCAAATAAATGTGTAAAACTAAAACCCTACAACACAATACAATAAGAAAAACTACTACAAAATTTCCCCCTTTTTTTAGGTTAATGGTTCTGTCAACATGTTATGCAATAACATAAATTATGGGTACAAGCACTATTTAAATAAGGCCGGTATTATTAATACCCGGGCTTAATAACGCAACTTGCATAATTTCTATTAGCTTATCTGTCATCCTAATATTAATAAACCTATCAAATACTACTCCACTTGTTTACCAAAGTAAGGCTAAACTTGAACATAAGAAAATTCCAAAACAATTAGTTCAACTTAGTGCTTCTGCGGAACAGAGACGTCTAGATAGAAGCTAACAGGCGCAGCTCGTCCATTAGGTGATTTGGTCAATGACCCACCTAATTCAAAATAAAAATTTAAAAATAGTAACAATTAATCCCAAAACAGAAAAAATTACAAATCTATTATTATTTAACAATCCCCTTCAAATCTATTATTATGCAAAACTTCCTCCGCGAGAATGGCGAGAATTTATTAGGTAATAATTTAGCTTGACCAAATGCATTAAAACCAAAAACAAAGCAAAAATTCAATTCAGAAAGTTAAACAGATGTCTGCAGGCAACCCTTGTTATAAGAGTGAATACGTTGTTTATGCAGTTGCCTGCATCGCATTCACATTATTTTGTTTTTCGCTTTCGCAGCTGTGTGTCTTGGCGAAGGCGCAAAGTCAATTAATAAACTCGTTTTGTTTTTAAATTTATTTAGGTTAGGTTGTAAGTAATATGAAGTGAAAAGTGCTTTAAAAACATTAAAAAAATATTAGAAATAAAAAGGGATGTCCAAAACTCGCTCTGGAACTACAACCATGGAAAGGTTAGTTTCGATTAGTAAGGACCCAACCAGACCAGCAAAGACAGTAAAGCCAGGACCGGTGATAGCTTTTGTCAGGGACGGGAGGGATTGTGAGAATTACGATTTTGGTTGGCAGTTCTGTTCAAAGTTGGTAGCATTATCAGCTGATGACAGAGTCGTGCCTTGTCGAAGCTTTGTTTGGTAAAAACTGTGGAAATTTGCCATTTTCATTTTGGTTGTATATTTTGCAAGGATTTCCAGTTGTTAATGTTTTTGGTTAGTTTAGAGACTTCACATATTATTGGTTCGGACTCGTTTTATTTTAGAGATTTTGATAGTGTTTAGTCGAATAGTTTTCAGTCATTCGTGTTTTTATATACATATGATACAGATGAGTGTCCGCTAATTAATGGTACACAGAAAAACCACAGATTTCTTATGCGAAAATTACCCATTTAGGATTTAAACAAAACATACCTATATCCAGAAGTTAATGATAAGGAAGATACGGGGTGTTGAAGGATATAAATATTTTTATTCATGCATTTCGATAATTTTGATATGTTTTAAACATTTTAATAAAACTCGGTATCCAGGAGTTTTTAGATATCAGCTATTTATATCTGAGCAGTTGTAATTATAGCTAATACGATGTTATTGAAGGTACATACTCTTTCGGGTGCACTGAACAACTAAAACGTGAATACCTTAAAACAGTTGTCAAGACCGATTCTTACTAAGTATACCTTTTGTGCAGAAAGCATAGAGTTAGCTTAGCTACTAGTTTACATACATACAGAGTAGTAACAAAAAGTTGGGTAGTTTTAGAGGAATTTTAATAATAGTGTACCCATCGCCCTCTAGATCTACACACAAAAATTAATATTCGATCTGAAAAGCTAATGTTTAAAAACCCCAGATACCGTTTTATTAAGATATTTAAAAGGAGAACAATTATCGAAATAAATTTACTTTTTCTTTTTACTATGACACCCCCAGTATCTTCCTTATTATAAACTTTTGGATATTGGTATGTTTGGTTAAATCTTAATATTTTGGCATAAGGAATCTGTGGTTTTTCTGTGTACCATTCATTAGCGGACACCCTGTATACAAAGTTTTTAAAATGGTTTTTGACTTACGGAACCATGGAAAATGTTTTGCTCTGCCAGGTACCTCATCGTCCTGTCGTCGCTTTGATAATTTTTAATTTTCAATATTTAAACCACATTTATGTTTTTGTTTTAAGTTATGCCTATTAAAAATAATCCAATAAATTTTGTTTACAACATACAGTTCTTTTGTTTTCTCCTTAATTCTACGCCACTGATCTGCCTAAAATCCAAACATGGCCGAAAATGGCCCGACTTGACGTCACAGCCGCGCTAGCCAATATGGCGAATGTCGTGACCTTATCTCATCAATCGAATTTTCGATAAGTTTTTCATACATATTAATTACAAATTATTACCCATAAATATAACGTTTGTTTTCAAGGCTTGCTTTGCTAATTTAGAAAATCAGACTCCTGGCTATCTAATAGTAACTGGAATCTTTGAGCCTAATTTTAACCAACTTCCAGCCCATTTCGATTTCTTTGAAACTTTGCACACGTATTGGTGACCCATGACAATGCAATAATCTGCAAACAGTATCCGTTATCTTGTTTTTGATCGCCAGGAAAAAAAAATCCATTATATTATAAAAACAACACCTGGGTTGCCATCTGTTGGCAACATTCCAAACTTTGCTACTCAATTGCGAAGAAATTTTTTGAGTGGGTTGCCATCTGTTGGCAACATTTCAAACTTTGCTACTCTTTGCCATCTGTTGGCAACATTCCAAACTTTGCTACTCAATTGCGAAGAAATTTTTTAGTGGGTTGCCATCTGTTGGCAACATTTCAAACTTTGCTACTCTTGTTCACTAAAAATTTTTCGCCATTTTGTCAAAGTAGCAAAGTTAATTGATATAACGAACTAAAAAATGAAAAATAATTAATAGTTTAAAAAAACTAAAAAAACACCTTTTATATGCAACCGAACTAAAAATTAGAAAATAGTTTTTCATTAAAAAAAATATTGTCATTTCATAGTAAAAGCGTGGGGTGCTTAATATATTAAATCTTTCTTGGTTAAAAGTGGGTGGCAAAATATAAATGACAACCCTGTACGTGTACATGGTGTTAGAGATAGTGACACGCGGTTTTTCGCTTGAACTGTTACTCTTTGATGAAACGAAAGATGACACTAAAAGATTTTTATGGCCCTCTTCATTTTGGACCTACAAGGGGATATTCAACATTTTCCATTTTCGGACCCCCCTCGTGTCTCAGTTGTCTTGTAACTTGCAACAATAGTAAAAACTGATATTGGTAGATATTTTTACGGAAAATTTAGTAGTTTCGAGATATGAATCAAACATATAATTTGTTTTTATGGAACACCCTTATATTTCTTATTCATTAAATTATAGAGGATGAGAGCTTTTTAAGAAATATATACTACCTAACAGATATTTTTTTTACTTTAAGACCCTTAATTAATGCTGTTGAGTCTAAGGTAAAATTTTGAATAGTGGGCCGTGATATAGACTTTTTAACCAAAAATAAAGTTATTATTAGTTATTTAATTTATTTACATTTTACAGCAAAACCTAAATTTTAACTATTCTATATTACTCAGAAATCCTATTTATCTCTTGGTTCCCAAGTTTGTTTAGTTATTAATTATTTAAAAACTGGATTATTTTGAATTAGCTTCACTGCGTTTATATTTAAAACCGCTTTTAAAATTAGTATATCCACGATTAAAAAAAAACATTTGATTTAGGACAAAATAGTAGAAAACCATGTATGAAACTGTTATCACAATAATTATTGAAACTTAAATTTTAAAGAAATCAGTTGCATATATGGTTTTTACTCTTTTATTTTAAATACAATGATTTTCCAAAAATTATGGATAAATACTTATTTTGGACTCTGTTTTAAGCATAAACACAGCGGTGCTTGATCCAAAATATTGAGTTTTGCTTTGCTTTGCTTTCTGTTGTTGGTCCCCTTGCAAGACGATAAACTAGCTCTCCCCCTTCCACACTATGCTTTCAGGGCTTTGCACGTAGAAAATCTAAGTTACAAAGACAACTGAAATACGAGGAGAGTCCAAAAATGAAAGAAACCGAATTTCGCCTTGTATGTCAAATGCTCAGAAGGCCATAAAAAATCTTTTAGTGTAATATTTCTTTTTAACAAAAAATAGCAACAGCAAATAGCAATAGCAGTCTCTTTCACTAATAATACATAAAGGCGCACTAGGCTACAATTTCCGGAGCGCCTATTTTCTACCAAAAAAATTTTGAAGAGCAAAAAAATCCTTTTCTCCGTGCGTCTCACTTCACCACCCGAAATAAAAATTGATAACAAAAAAAAGGTCATTTCCCCCTTTTCGCGCCTATTTAGCACCTTATTCACAGAGAAATTAGTCACCAAAAATCCCCACTCAACCTAAACTTTTTTAAAAACTCTCCTGTCTAGCGCCTATTTGTCCCCTCCCCGCCTAGTCTAGTCTGAATACCCTCAATTGCAACGAAATCAGGACACCTTGTATATTACCTTCATAAACCACCCAATAATTTCTTCGGTTACAATTTTAAAAATTTTGGGCATTTTATTAAAAATGTTAGTAAGAACTGCTCCAGGATGTAAAGAATAGGCCGTAGCTGATGTTCCTTTCAACTTTTCAGCTAATTCTATTGTAAAAAGCACGTTGCATAATTTGCTTCTTGTATATATTTCCATCTCCCTCCAGCCTTTTGGTTGAGATTTGTTAAGGTTATTTACATCAAGTTCCTCGGCATATTTGGCACCCATTGATGAAACGTTAACAACTCGAGAGTTTGGTGTTTTTGATAAGATCTAAAAATTAATACCATTATTAATCATTATTAATAATACTGTGTATAGGGGGTTGATGGGTTCTAATCATTTTAATATTTATTTAATTATGTCGGCATTAAAGAAATCACATTCAAAAAATTTATACAAATAATCAAGAAAATAGTGCAAGGTTTATTGTTACCAAACAATAACAGAATCTAGGTCATATTATTTTATTCAGGGTCAACAACGTGCTAAGTTACCAAAATATTGAGTTCAACTTTGTATATATATATATATATATATATATATATATATATATATATATATATATATATATATATATATATATATATATATACCTAAATTGTCCTAATAATGAGAGAAAAAAGTTATAAATATATTAGATAAGAAGTAGGTAGTAAAAGTGAAGTCAAGTATAAAGTTAAAGTTTTAGTTAAGCCCCGTACGGGCTACCCCTAGTGGGGGTATGCCCGTGCTAAATTTAGTTAGTCAAATAAGTTAAGTTGGTTTTAAAAAACGCAAAGTTAGTTTTGATGGTCCACCGGTCTCATTGTCCCAAGAAGTTACCATATGGTAGATTTGCCCTAGTGACGTAAAGTGGCCCTTATGAATTCAAAATACACGTCACATATGGTAGCGTAGCTGCAAGGGAGGTAGCAGCGTAGCTACAAGTACGTGTAAAGTGGCCCTATGTATCCAAAAACACGTCACAATACTATTTCATGGACTTCCATTAGCTTTTTGCACTTCCATTATCTATATTTGCTAACTGATACTAGTATGGGTGAAAAAAGCGACTTTTTATTTTGACTTCTTACTCTGAAAAATTGGTTTCTAGGCACCTCCAGAGAATGCTTGGCAACAGTGATATGTGAGATCTTTATATTAATAGAAAGATTCACCTCAAGATAACTAGGGTCACAATAAGAATTATTATCCACATAAATTAAAACATTTTTACTTACCCAACAATAAGTTAGTAAGTAAAAAATGTCCAAAATGGTTTGATTGCATCAGTGTGTGCAAACCATCCTCAGTTTGTCTTGGACCAATAACATTTCCAATCCCAGCATTGTTAACCAAAATATCTAATCTGTAATAAATAAATCAATATTAAATAAAATATTATTAGTTTTGCCATGATATATTTTCATATCGGTGTGGCAATTATAGCAAAATTAAAGTTCGTCAAAATTTTTTAAGTGCTTTTAAGCTACGAAACACGTGTGCATGTGGTATATTTGTAGGTGAGTAAATCATTAACGTGCTTATCATTAATTTTAAATATATGGTTATGCAGAACACCTAGTAAATAAAGCCAACAATATAAGCAGGATATTAAATAGAGGTATTTTATGATGAACTGGGTGAGAATCAGTTATACAGGCTGTTACAAATTCGACGAACACCATTAGGATGTCGGAAACAGTAAAAGATACAAAGTTGATTAAATTGGGGATTAGTTTCTCATTTTTATGCTTAACAACATTCCGTTTTAAAAATTAAAAAATTTGCTGCCGTTCCGGAATTATTCGAAAAAACTGATATTTCGAGAAAGAGTTTTTATTTTTCCCAGGTATATTTAAACAAACAGCACATTATTATTGCCACTTTTTTGTTTTATAAAATAATGTTATTTAGTTTAGGATCCGACTTTCGTCTTAAGTGCCACCATCATCAACTTTGTTTTTTTTTCAATAGGCGGAGATTTGGTTTTAAACTTAATAAACTTGTATTTTAATTCTAAATCCAACGATATATCACACTTTAAATTTATGTGACGTTTCGAACCGAAAAACTATTATCATTCACTATTTCGCCATTACAAATAACAATGTTCCCCCAAACGTTCGGAAAAATTTCTGTTTGCAGGTAGGTTTCCAATCATTTTTTATGACAGGCTACGATAAAGTTAATAGAGCCGTTTAATTAAATCAAATGCTTTATTTTATGTACGTATAAATAAATGTATGTAAATCCCATTAATTCTTGTAGCTTGTTAGTTAAATTATTAATAAATAAATTAATAAATATAATAATAATGAGTAGTAACAAATTGAATTATACTTAACTTTAAATGGAAATTTAAAGAATCGTTTGGAGTAAACACGTTTTTTTAAATAGCGCTATGATGATTTTGGGTTCCAAATGTCGCATACATGTAAAAGTGTGATATATCGTTGGATTTATAATTAAAGTATAAGTTGATGATAGTATCTCAAAGACGAAACGTCGGATCTTAAATTTATTGACATCATTTTATAGAATCAGTATGTTAATGTGCCATTTGTTTTAAAAATACCTTTTTAAATAAACCGAAAAAAAAAATCTGTTAAAACGCAATATGGTTAAGCATAAAAAATGGGCAAATTTGCTCTAATTTAATCAACCCAGTATCCCTTACCTTTATCGAGATCCTAATAGTGTTCCTCGAATTTGTAGCACCCTGTATACACATATAAATATTAAAGTGCAAATATTTTAAAAACTATAAATTTTTTGAATATACTTTCTTATAAAAACTACCCTTATTTTTGATGCTCATTAAAACGGAATATGGTTAAGCATAAAAATGGGCAAATTCTGCTCTAATTTAATCAACCCAGTATCCCTTACCTTTATCGAGATCCTAATAGTGTTCCTCGAATTTGTAGCACCCTGTATACACATATAAATATTAAAGTGCAAATATTTTAAAAACTATAAATTTTTGAATATACTTTCTTATAAAAACTACCCTTATTTTTGATGCTTAATAAAATAGGGGAAATAAATATGAAGGTTTCCATAAAAAAAATAATTTTTAGGTTTTTGTCAGAAATAATTTTAACGATTATTTTTTAGCAATCTGTAATCGTAAAAATATCAATACAGTCTGCTTAAGTAGTTTTTCTCACGAGAAATCCAATCTAACTCATATTAAAGGCTTTTGTTTAAAAAAATCATGGTTATTGCTTGCATTTCTTCATTTTGATGTAAAATTTAAAATTATTTTAAAATCGGTTGGAACTTAGTATAGAACATTATACAGTGCATTTCAGTTAAACAGTTAAAACGAGCCACCCCCATAATTTGGTTATTTGTACACTTATAAAAATCCTGAAATACTTCAATGTTTATTTTTAGGGGGACACATCTTTGTGTCAAAATTTACTTATTTATGGTGATCCCCTTCCCCCACCAACACAAAGTCAAAAAGTTTAAATGGGAAAGGGTGTCAAGTGGTACATCATTTTAAAGCTCCTGACGAGTACTTTATAACCCTAAAATATAAAGTCAATATCTTTACCTATTACAAAATGGTACTTTAAATATTACCCAAATACCTGATTGGGATGGCCGTATTTCCGAAACTAATAAAGTCAGATGTAATTAATGTGGTATTTTCTTAAAGCTCTTTTAAAAATCTTTTAAATGGTAATACTAGTGATAATATACAGAGTACGATAAAAAGTGTATATTTTTTTAATGAAGCACCCTGTATATTATATTATCAATAAAAAGATATTTAAAAGAGCTTTAAGAAAATACCACATTACGTACATCTTACTTTATTAGTTTCGAAAATATGGCCATCGCAGTTAGGTATTTAGGTAATTTTTAAAGTACCGCCATTTTTAGGTAGGTCAAGATATTGACTTTATATTCTAGTGCTATAAAATACTCGTCAGGAGCTTTAAAATAATGTGCCACTTGACCCCTTTTCCACTTATATTTTTTGACGTTTGTGTTGGTGGAGGAGAGGATAACCTTGAATAAGCAAAATTTTGACACAAAAATGTGTTCTTTCAAAAGAAAAATTGACGTATTTCAGGATTTTTTTATAAGTATACAAATAACCAAATTATGGGGGTGGCTCGTTTTAATTGGAGTGCACTGTATATAAATTATCTTTAGAATTTTACGCAGAAATTAAGTATTATATAGGGTGTTTCTTTTAAAATAAGGAAGTTGACATTAACTTCCGGTATAAGCGGAAGTGGAAGAACTGTCAAAATATTTTAGTTTTATGTCCCCTACTGACTTTATAACGTTACCAAATTTTTAAAAACTTTCAAAGCCTCCTTTTCGAGAAATCAAGCGCAGCAGTTCCCGGTGGGACACCATGTATGGGTAAAATAAAAATCAGCTTAGATTGATTTTTTCCTAATATTATTATTTCCCTTTGTTTTAGAAAACAAGGCAGTTTTTACATAAAAACAATATTTTTAAATAGGTAACTAAATTGTTTATCATTGCGTAGTATATTTATTTAAAAAAGTTAAATTAATTTATTTATATTATAAAACCTAATACATCTGGATTATTCTGCGGTGGTTTTAAAAAATTTAAAGGAATGAAATATTCATAATTTTAACTATACATACCTATCTTCAGATTTGTTTATATCCTCAGCAAACTGCCTTACTGACTTTAGGGAAGCAAGGTCCAATTGTTTAAAGAAAATATTAGGGTTATCTGTCTGCCTAATAATTCTTTGTGCTGCTTCTTTGCCTCTTGCTTCATCTCTACAGGCTAATATTACTTTTGCTCCACGTTTAGCAAAGTCTGCGGCAGTCTCAAAACCAATTCCTTGCAAAAACATTCAATAGGTACAAAAATTTTATTGCATTGAAAAGTTTTTAAATTATTGTTTTTTTTTGTTAACGACGATAATTTATGCCTTATTGTATTTAAAAAACAGTTAGTCACCAATATTTCTATAGACGATAATAACGCAATTTTTTATGGAAAATTAATAAAAATAGTCAACAAACAGTTTGTTTTAGACACCAGGGTTTTACAATAATTCAAGTAATTAACAGAATATGAGTTAATTTGGTTAAATTAAATTTAATTTCTTTAACCCGTTCGCGACTTCAGTGTGTTTTAAGCGGCTTATCACACTAAGCCGGTTTCGACGAACAGAGTGATAAAAAATAATATGAAGCCTTTGAGTTTGCCGACTTTCCGCGTTCTCTACGATGAAAGGTCTCATAAGACTCCATACATGGTCCGTCGCCCGGATTTCCGTCTTACGCTAATATGAAAAGGCAGTTAGGTTCTCCTGCTAGGGATTGAATGTTATATTTTTTAGTTGCATGGGTACATCTTTTTTATTTCAAAAACCTTTCACGTAAATTAAGCGCCACTTTGGTGGTGGGTAGTAGGCTTTGAATATGTCCCAAAATACCGAATAAATATAAATACGAGGGTAAATAAAATATACTTCCTAACTTCCTAATTGCTTTCAAATCTTTTTCTTTTAAGAAATTCTTTTATGGACCTGAATAAAAAATTGTCACAAGGAGACAAGTGTGCACTATACGGAGGGTATTAAAGAATTTTCCAACCCAATTAATCTAATGTTTCCCTTGTCAAACTATGAGGTCTGGTGTTGTCGTAAAGCAGGATGACCTCCCTAATGGGCATATCCCGTCTTTTGCTCCAATAAGCGGTTTTTGTAGACAACTGACAATAGAACTGTTTGTTGATTGTAAAGAAAATCAATTAGAAAAATAGCTCTTAAGTCGAAAAAAAACTGTCGCAAGAAATTTTCCAGCTGAGCGGCGTGTTTTGGACTTTCATTTTCGAACTGTTCTCGACGACTTTTGAATTCGTTGGCCCATTATGAGACAGAGTCTTCTCCCCAAACTGTGTTTTTAAACTATTAAAAATTTTCGATGGTTTGACCCCTTCCTTAGCCAAAAACTTGATGATGACACGTTGCGTAATAGACGGATGTACTTCCTTCTTGGTCATGGCTGTACTGAAGTAACAATCGCTCGCAGCTGTCAAACAGTGCGGTTTCCCACTCTTTATAAACTAAGAAACAGAGGCGCATCGGCTCGTCTTGCTTTGAAAAATATAGTTTATATTTGATTCACCCTCGTATGTACCGACGCCGACGTTAATATCATAACGCCCAAAATTCCTGATAAATTTATACCAACAAAATGATGTCCAGTACAGATTAGCAGATACCAATTCCCACTTTAGTGGCTGTCGGTCGTCAACGTGTTAACTTAATTATTTTCCAAAAAATTAAAAGGCTAAGTTTTAACTTGTAAAGCCGCATACAGACTTTCGCCGTACCGCTTCACGCCGCATACTCCGCCACAGAAGTGGACAGAATTCACATCGTTTCAAGGGCTTGGCGAATGATTTGCCAGTGATTCAGAGCTTGCCGAATTTTTGGCGTCAAAAAGCACGCAAACAGGTTGGTTAGTTTGGAGGTTGTTTGGCGAATTGTCTGGACGCGGCTTAAGTGATTTCCTTTTACTAAATCTCTATATCTTGTCCCATTTAAGAAAAGTAAGGGAGGGATAATTGTTGAATTGCCCACATTATTTAAAGATCTAAAGCAATATATTAAATAACATACTACTGTCAACTCTAATAAAAATAAAAACCTTTTACAATAATAAGGATAAACTTACCAGAGTTGCCACCGGTAATTATAGCAGTTTTACCAACTAGACATACATTACTCCTGCACCATCCTGTAGTTAATTTTAAATATACTTTTAACACAATTAAAGGCACTGCTACCCAAAAAAGAACACATGTAAGGCAACCCATATTCAAGATTAATTAAAAAATGTGTAACTTGCGTAGACAGAACACCCAAATTACATTAAAACTTTAAACTATTTTCTAGTTTATCTCTTATCTTAATTTAAAATTTTTACCTTTTCTTATCTTTTATCGTAATTTTAACTTTATACAAAACCTAACAAGGTCATAATGCACTAAAGTTTTCTAGTCGGAACGATATTATTATTCCCCCTTATCAATATCACAACAATAACTACGATGTGGCATTCATAATTTAAATCATAGTCATAATTTAACTTAATTAATCAGACAACAGTGGTGTCGCTAAAGATTGGCCATCAATATTACAAATTTTAAAAATAAAACAAGAAGGTAATAATGGTACATTTTATTATAAAACATGAGGTTTACAGTTACGTATATATGTTTCATGGACTTCCGTATACGCACAGGAATAATTTCCTGGGACCATGTCCAAAGCGGTAATTTCTTGACAAGCAGAGCCTTACGCAAGAGGGGGGCAATTGTCCCCCCCATCCCAGGAGTGCTCTGAATTGGCCTTTTCGGCGTAAATGGGGGTTGTGCGAGGCCTGATTGTATGTAAACAATGTAAATAGAGCATTAGAACATTATTGGTCTGGTTTTGTCTCTCTTCATCCCCTAAAGAGAGAAAAAAGCGTGGGAGATTTTTTTGCTCTTTAATATTTTGATTATGTTAATGTAGGTTTCCCTACGATAGGAACCGTTATTTTTTTGCTTTTCATTTTTTTTTTAGGTTGATGTGTCCCACCACGTATTACCCTATTTTGGTAATTTTGTGAAAAATGTTTTAAACTCTTTAAAAAAAATAAAAATTTAAGAATAGTTATTTTAGTAAAATTTGTTAGACTTACTTAACATTATTAAATTACGTATTTGTTGTTGTTGTTGTTGTAACATTATTGCCTATAAGAAATTATAACTCTTTATTTTTAAAAGAAAAAATTCCCCTTATGTTTCATGTATGGTCCAAAAATATTTATTATACCGGATTTTTTTTTGGAAACTAAGCATGGTATGTAAAGATATTAAGAATTAAAAAGGTTTTTAATATTATTTGCTTAATTTAAGGTAAATGAAAAAAGACAAATCAGTAACGTACATTACATTTGTCAGAAATATCTACTTGTTTACTATAGGCCCGCCACTGGACTTAATAAATTAAATTTAGTCAGGGCAAAACAGGTTGCCTACTGTTCTTTATAATACTGCCAAATTTCATCAAAATCGGATAAGGCCTCGGCCACGATATACAAGCTTAAGCGGCCAGCGTAGGGCGGAAAATGGAAGGGAGCTGTCTTTGATCTTTATGCGAGAATAAAAATTCTTGTTTTTTTAAATCAGCCGGCTGCAATATTTCTGAGCTTAAAAGCCCTGTCGCTGGCACCTCAAAACGAACAAATATTATCCGTTTCTATTGTATATAAACCGGTTTAAATGCGCTGTTTAACATAAAATATTGTCATATATTGTTGTCACTACCGGCATTATAAAGATATTTGATACTTCCCGCTCGACGCTTACGCTTGTTATCGTGGCCGACACCTAAAAGCTAGTTCATACGGACGCGAAAGCGAATTGCGAAACGCGAATTTCATTCTCATTGGTCACCTTCAAATAAAATTAAAGGCGGGTAAATTAAAATTAAGATAGTTTAAAGATGTTGCGAATTCGCAAAATTTAAAATCTAGTGGGGGGAAACTTGAGATCATTTTAATTTCTGGCAAATATTCGCGTGCGCACATGCGTAGAAACAAGAGGTTATTTGTCATATGACATTTCAAAACCAATTTTGTTATTGTTATTTTTATGTCATTCTATTAGCTGTTTGGAATGTTATTTTAGTGTTCATTTTTTTAATGTTTTGTGTTTTTTGATTTGATTTATAATAACTCTTTAAGCCCTTTTAATTTATAATAAATTTGCAGCGATTCTACGTCTTCGTTGCCAAATAAATGTTTCTACATTCTTTATTTATCACAGCAGAGAAATGTTATATTATTAAAAGGAAAAACTAAGAAAATCCCAAAACAATCAAAGCGTAGCTCCACCACCGAAATAAAAACAATATAGAAATTTGTAGGTTATGTTCTTGCCTAGAATTTCGACGAATTTTGCAGTTGTATGAACATGAAAAAAAACGCGAATTTTTTGGTCAAATATTCGCGTCTGTAAACTAGCTTTAAGAAGTATTTAAGAAAATATTTAAAAACGATTTTTTAAAGTTTAACATTCTGTACCTTGAACACAATGCATTCCCGGACCTATGAATATATTATCTTTTTTCAAAAACTAGACCAAAAATAAGCCGTCAAAGTTTTCTTGCCGCAATTAGAAAACATGTTGTACAATTATTTAATAAACAAAAATTTAAAAAAATGTTTGACTCTTTCTTCATTCTTGAGTTAATTCTACTAGTTCTTCGGTCACTTGCCACAACTTTTTCGGTAAAATGGGGTCTTGAGCAGATTTGTACCGTTTCACCACGTGACAATCGTGAAAATGTTCGCCAGATAGGTGTTCAATATTCTTTTCAACACTGCAGTAAATTGTTGTTTGTGCACCTTCTAAGGAAGTCTAAAAAATAAAAATATTTGTGATAGAGGGTCCTATTGTGATAATCCTCAGCATTAAGTGATTACATATGAACACATTTAAGCTAATAAAAAATTAAACTTGGGTCAGGTATTTGAATACTATAGTATTCTGAATACTATATTAATTTTGCCGGTATTCAAATAGTATTCCAATATATTTGTGTGTATGGTATTCGGTATTTGGCAGATTACTTTTTGGTTAGTATTCGGGATTCTGTATTCGAATACTTTTAAAGTATTCGACGAATACTTTTTTCAGTATTCGAATACAGGCGTTGCGAGTACTGGAATGTGTAAGAATTGTCACAACTACAATACCAAAAGGGAACAAAATGTTGAAAATTTTTTTGGCTCTTCATATTTTTAATCATAGGCCTTGTTTTTTTTTCATTTGTAGTATTCGAATCTTTTTTTCCAGTATTTGAATACTGATTTCGGGTGTTCGGAAATACCGAGTATTTGAATACTTTTTTCTTCGAAGTATTCACATATTCGGTATTCGAATACTTTTTTCCGGTATTCGTATTCGTATTCGTATTCGAATACCGATTTTGAGTATTCGACCCAATTCTGGTTATTAATATTTAGTAGTTTAGCGCATTTGTAATTACCCTACTTCATTTTTTTCTATTTTTTTATTATTTTTAACCATTTAGTGAGTTTTATTTTTTTAAGTCGGTTTAATTTTTTAAAATACATTTTCTAATTTCCTATTATTATTACTATATAAATCGGTAAACTTACACTTAAAACACTATCAGTACCTCTTTTAAAGACTATATTAAAAAGCACAGGAACGTGTAATTTGATTGGCTTGAAACGTTACAGACGGTCATGTAAATTATCACATTGAGGGGGAGTTATGGTTAGTTCTGGGTTTTAATCTTTTTTATTTCTTAATAAAACAAATTAAAAAAGATTGAACTAACCAGAATTAACCATGACTCACCCAATGTCAATCAATTAAATTACACGTCCCTGTGCTATAGTCTCTCTTTTAATTCGGTGAAAATATGGAGATTTCATCAAGTCATTGTTGAAATAATGTAATAGTAATTTGTTAATCTGCCTTTGTATTACTATAATTTATTTGTTTAACGATACACCAATAGGTGGCGCTAGTACTCATAGAATAAACATCCCTGATGTTTGAGCATATAGCAGAGAGAAAACAATAGGTCTAGTTCCTTTCTCTCTTGCGATTCTGACTTGGTTTTTATGGGACCACCGCGGAAGTGCACTCTTCCAGATAAAAAAAATAATTTTTAAAATCGGTCCACAATTGACGAAGTTATCGCGTAACATTACACAAAAGGACACTTTGCGAATTGAGAACCTCTTCGTTTTTGAAGTCGGTTAAAAAATCGCCACCAAATGGTGTAAATTAAAAGAAAAAAGTGATACAAAGGTGTCATCTAAACTCTTTCTAAATAAACTCTGGTTTAAATCGATCGAGTATGTTCACACTATAAATTTTAGTTCATAATTCAAAA
The DNA here is from genome assembly GCA_014170235.1 of Listronotus bonariensis. NCBI lineage: Eukaryota > Metazoa > Arthropoda > Insecta > Coleoptera > Curculionidae > Listronotus > Listronotus bonariensis. The sequence continues at coordinate 13,480 of JACEGR010007123.1, read as the reverse complement.
CATAGATGGAAATATGTATTCTTATTTCGTCTAAGATAATAGAAGTAGTAAATAATTTATACAGGATGTTCCCACTCTATTTATACACGAAAATACTTTGCTGCTTCGGTTCAAGATAAAAAAATAAACTTAAAGTAAAAAATGTTTACTCGTAAACACCCTTTTTATTGATCAGTTCTTATTGATATACATGGTGTCTCGAAAACCTAATTTTTATTTCAAGTAGGTTTTTTAAAATGAAACACACAGTATATTTTAATAAATTTTGAGTCTGTTTTTTAATTCTACACTAAAAATGTACACTACTCAAACAAATTATCGCATATGCTCAATTTCCTTCATAAGCTTTAATACAAAAATGCTTTGATTTAAATGGCCATATCTCTTTTAATAATTAAGTTATTAAGACATTTAAAAAAAGGAAATATTAAGAAAATGTGAAGCTATAACTTTATATTAACCGTTGTTATTTACTGTTAGCAATACATCCTACGGGGTGATAATTTTTTTTGAAAAAATGAATCATTTTTAATCGCCCTATATAATGTTCTGTTAAAGGAAGAAATCTCATTTGTAAATAATTTATACCCTTACCCATTTCTGATATATTTTAATCACAAATTTGACTACTTCCTTTCGACAGCACATCATACAGGGCGATTAAAAATTAATCGAAGCATATGCGATAAATTCTTTTGAGTAGTGTATAACACACTATACGTTAATCATTTATGGTTTTTGAGATATCAGACAGTATGCTGATATAGGTACTCACTAACGATTATAAGTGAAGTTACCTTACATTGTAAGAACTACCAATATATATATATATATATCAGCAATTTAGTACATTTTAGACACATATTTATTTATTTGCACTGAACAAACAGCAATATGTCAATTATGGCTGGTTTTTAGGTTAAGTTAGTAAAAATGTATCTAAAATAAAATAAACAACTGACTTACCTAAGAGTAGTTCCTAAAATGGAAGGTAATTAATAATATGTTACTATATTATTTGTCATTCTAACAGTTACATACGTAAGTATTTAAAAATAAGTAAAACCAAAATAATATTTTCTTTCTTCACTTTTAGTCGTTAATGAGTATTATCAGCATTCAGCATACTGTTGATATCTTAAAACCAGCCATAATTGACTTATAATGTTTAATACATGTTTGATGAAGAATATTTAGTCCGTATAACGTAAAATATTTAGAGGTTATAGAAAAAACTTCGAAAAAAGATAACACAGCCACTCTCAAAAAAAAAAAAAAAAAAATGAATGTCCATATACAAGATTGCTGAATCTGAATCCGAGCTCAGAAATTGCCCTACGCGTCTGGAATTGGCCCCAGGAGCCTTTATAGGCCCTGAAATACGGTTTTCGAGATAAGGCGGTGTCGAGGGTGCATTCTGCAAGCCGAAGCCGAATTTGTGCTCGACAGGTCTACGGCTAACTGACATTTCCTGTTTGGACCGGCCATACACTTTTCGCGCATAGCGTCAGGTCCCTTATTCAGATGTACATGAAAATGTCACTGTTGTGATTACTACGTCTGAAAGAAGATTTTCCGGCCTCTAAGAGTTTATTTTCCCGGCCCAAACCGGAAATTTCATACGTCTGATTCTTGTGTATGAACTTTCATTTTTTTGTGGGCCATAACTGGATCGCCTGCAATAAAACGATAAACGGTAGTCGGGAGAGCACGGTCTGATTATACCTTTACAATACGACCGTGTCCTCCCGCTTACCGTTAATGCATTTTATTGCAGGCAATCGTCTTTTTAAGGGATTATTTTTATTAGTAGATCATGCCGACTGAGCTTATTACGGCGAAAAACTATAATTAAGAACATCTTAAGTCACCTGATATATTTGTATTATTACCTTAATGTACTGTTTTAGTATAATTTCAAACAAAAATTTTCTAAAGGGCGGCATTGTACTGAATATATTAGTGGCAACTACACCAGGATGTAAAGAATAGGTATTTGTAGATGTTCCCCTTAGTCTTTCAGCTAATTCAATAGTAAAAGAATATTACACAATTTGCTTGTAAAATACGCCTTTGATTCCTTGATGGGCTCTGTTAATAAGTCTGGGTTAAGCTTATTTACGTCACAATCAGCATATTTTCCTGCCATTGATGATACGTTAACTATTCGAGAATCAGGTGTTTTTTTGATTAGATCTAAAAAATAATTTTAGTACAATTTGATAATAATTTGCCAAGCTGCTTTTATAGTCCCTAGACCAGTAATGAAATGGACTTCATGAAAAGAACCCTTTAAAAACCTATCTAGAAGAATTTCTTTTGACGTGTCTACCACGAATATCCATACCGCCATTATATGGAAGCGGCGCGGCGCTTTCACCCAGCTGTTAATGTCAAATGTTTCGGGTGCTAATATATACCAGAACTAATCAGGACTGGGCAAACGCGTCACTTATTTTGACAAACAATTTTACCACAATGTTTTAAAATTTTTCGACATATTGTGCCAAAAATCGTAAGGGTTACAGTCACGAAACCATAAAGCCCACTGACATGTTTTGGGTATCGGATTGAGCGGGTTTCTCGGCACGGCACAGTGTTTAAAAGTTGCGTGTTAAACATTGTGGTAAACTTGTCCCACAAAAAAAGTGACGCGTTTGCCCTGTCCGATACCCGAAATATTTGACATTTACATATTTACATTCATATTTGACGGTATACATATTCGTGGTAGACTTATTAAAAGAAACCCACCTTAAAAGGTTTAAAAGTGTTATTATCATAGATTTTATTTCTGGCCATGGCCGGAAATCGTATATGGTGTAACGTGTAGGAAAAGCTACAAGGCTTTAGCCGAGCCAAGCAACTACCAAGAGTCCGGAAATGCTTTTCTTATGAGATTTCCGTCCGATCGGAGAAAAATTACATTGCCTAGCCACTCCTTTTACCTACGCGAAAAATGCATTTTGGAGGTAAGAAAAAGTATTAAAAATATTTTTTTTCATCCAATCGGAAAAAAGTACATTGCCTAGCAACTCCTTCTACCTACAAAAATAATGCATTAAGGAGATACGAAACCATATTGAAATATCTAGATTTCCGTCCGTTCAACGAAAATAGCTATTTACTAGATCACTAGACCGGACATATGTCACGCGGGTCGACAAGCTTAATTTACTCGGGCAGCCGTAGGCGAGTCCTGAGAGAGACCGTAAATTTCCGGTCGGTATCGTGACATAATATGTAATAACTCACGTGACAAAAACTGTGTAAATTTTTTAGTGCCAATACTTTAACGACTAATAAGGCAAGGCTGCTTATAATCGAAAATCATCTGGATTTTCCACGTCTGACTCCATTATTGGCAACATGGTCATTGTCAACACCAGCAACAAAATCTTGTATTTGTCGGAATAGCAAGCATGTTTGAGCTCTGACCCAATTTTGTCGGTAGCTAACGGTTTGTTGATATCAGGGACCGGACTAGTGAGCTAGAGGGTACCGGAGCACTAAACTTGGTGACCGGAAAGTACACTTTATGTCCTGCAAATAGCATTCTCGATCGAAATTAGTGGAGATATTCATATGTCCGGTCAGTTGGAAAAACGAAATTTATAGGTATTTATGTCTTTTACTTGAAAGATTTCGCCGGTGAAATTTCTTTTCTTAGTCGTTACTTACATGTAAACAAATAGAGTGAATAGTACCATATTTAAAAAAGGTATGAATTAAAAAAGATAAGATATAATGTCAACTTTATCTTCGACACTTAACTTAGCACTTATAGCTTGGAGCTGTGGGAGATAATGAAAATTTAACATAATTTTCAGATTTGATAGCCATATTTTCAAAACTATAAGAGATAGATATCAAAGTAAAATTATATAAAACTATACAGGCTTACAGTTCGCTGAAAGGTCATTTAGTCGTTTACGCAAAATAAAGTCATAATACCAATGGATAACTATTAAAGAGCATGAACAGATAGCCTAAGTGTTATAAAGTGTGTTTAATAGTTTTAGTTAATATGGCCTATCTTGTGAATTTGATTTTGCAGAAATGATATTTTAAAAATGGTTTATTTATATTTGCATAAATTTAAAAAAAGGTTTTGATTTAAAAAATTATGAAAAATTAATCGAATTATGTAGTTTTCATTTATAGTGTGGTATGATAACATTGATATCAAAGGATTTTAAAATAATTCATATATTTTATTTGTACATAACTCATTTTAATGTACTTGTCTTGGTGCCAGCAAAAATATTTATTAGTTTACTGCTCTATGAAATCACACATATATAAATGTGGTATTTTCTTAAAGCGCTTTAAAATATCTGTTTAATGGTGATGCAATATACGGGGTGTTTATTTAAAAAATGTAAGTATACTATTAAATACCTGAGAATGGCCATATTTTTGAAACTATTAAAAATTGAATAAAACACATAAGGACTTTTTTAAACCTCTTTGATAGATCTTTCGAATGGTGATATAATATACAGGGTGTTCCGTTAAAAAAAGTATATTTTTGAAAAAACTTAAAAACGCAATGTTTAATTGTTTTTTTGTTGGCAGCACGTTAATTAGTGTAAAAATTGCTACTACTTTGCTAATTTAACCGACTTGGTATCTCCAATAATTAGGAAGTTAGTAATAGTGCCGACTTAAAAATAATCACTTTGTATAGTATCTTTATTGTTAACATAAAGTAAAAGATATGTCATATATATATATATATATATATATATATATATATATATATATATATATATATATATATATATATATATATTTTACATACATGTTATTTTATATTAAAACAATATATAAATTTTTACTTACCCAGTAGCAAGTTAGTAAGCAAAAAGGTCCAAAATAATTTGTTTGCATCACTACCTTTGAATCCTCATTTTTGTTGCTTAAACCTGCGCTTGCAATACCGGCATTATTAACTAAAATATCCAATCTACAAACAATAAAATTTGTTTTTTTTTGTGTACCTTATGCTATTTCAGAAGACCCATTTAATAACAAACAGGGTTAGTAGAAAAAACCGAAACGGTGAATTATTTTAGCAACCGGTAATTATAAATAAACCAAATTTTGAGCCAGGGGGTAACTACCCAAGCAGCAAGCTGTCGTCATTATGACGTCATTTTTAAGTCATTTGTGGTCATAGGACGTCATCAGACCAAAATAATGACGTCATTTTAACGTCATTTTAATGACGTGTTTTTGACGTCGTTGAAGTGACGTCTTTTCGACGTCATTTTTAGAAAACCCGCCAGAAAAATGTTGTGACATTATATGATTCGTGTCAAAGTCCAACCGTAAATATATGACAGAACAATAAGACTAATAAATTTACAAAATTGAAATAGGAAAAAACTCTGCCGATAAACTACTACGTTTATTAAACATCTTCGCCGTTTATCGCCTACACCGTACCTGAGACCAAAATAGTTCGAGACCGGTCTGCCGTTGGTAATCTCAATTAGCTTTGAACGAAATATCTTCGGCTAGTGAAAAAACTTCATCTCCAGGTTGGACAGTGTCCCGAGACCGTCTTTTGTCTGTGACTTAGGGAGGTCAATTTAACGTCATTTTGTCGTCATCTTATTACGTCTTTGCTGACAAATGTGACCAAAAATGACTAAAAAGAGACGTCAATACGACGTCAGCTTGCTGCTTGGGTAAACATGAAGAATTCAAAAGTTGTATTTGCAACGTTGTTAGGTTTACAATTTTCTCTTTAGATTGGGGAATTTTAAAAGTTTAAATGGAATACCCTATTTTTTATTATTGTAATCAATTGCTTGTATGCTTGTACGAAGATATGGCATCAAGCTAAAAACCACCAGGTATGCTCAATTATCTCAAAAACAATCCAACCGAAATTCGTTAACATTTCTAACATTTCTTTAATCTTGAAAACGTCGCAAAAATGCTATTCATGAATTTAGAAGGTCCAGTTTCACCCCTGTACTAATTTTGACGAATATTGATTAAACCGTTTTTTAGATAATTGACCATACCTAGCCGTTTTTGTATTAATTTCGAAAAAAGCATTATGCCATATCTCCGAAATTGACAGGAGTAAAAAAACGATAATATTAGGTCGTAATAAAGTTGATACAAGCAATTGATTACAATAATTATTTAAGCTAAGTAAAAACCTATATTGGCCAGTAAAGCAACAATAAAGCGGGACCGTGCACAGTGCGTTAAGAAAAAAGATTTTAAGACAAACATCGTATCAGTCTTATTGCACTAAAATAGCTCTGTTATTAATAGTTAAGTAGGGTTAAATGCTCTGCTATTACTAAAAGTAATACTAAAGCAATAATATACATATACCACATTATCACACATATTACACATTTGGTTGTTATTGAAATATTGAAGTTGAAATTTTTGTCCACATATCGACGCACTGTGCGGTGTGTCACCTTGTTTAAATGCCGGAATTATTTATTTAATCTCTACCTGATGGTATTCTAAACGCGTTAGACCGTCTCTTTTCCACGCATTGTCTGCCAACCTTTTCACTTAGCTGGTGGTATACTAACCTTTCTTCTGACTTATTTATATCTTGTGCAAATTGTCTTACAGACTCGGGTAAAGCCAGATCAAGTTGCTTAAATATAACATTAGGATTATTTGTCTCTCTAATAATCCGTACAACTGCATCTTGTCCCCTATTTTTATTTCTACTGGCCAATATCACCTTGGCTCCTCTTTTAGCAAAGTCTTCAGCAGTGTGATATCCAATCCCTGGTAAGAAGAAAATAAAAATGTAGAATTCAAACGCTGTTAGTTAAACACCGCTACGTCATACTTTAATAGCAGCAAAATGTCTCAAACACACGTTTTATCGACTACAGAAACTCTGTATCTACAATTTGCGGTAACTAGTTATTCTGTGATACAATTACCCAAAACCTACGGTAAAAAAAAAATACATGACAAGTCGGTGCTTTTGTATGCAAACATTTGGTTGTTGATGACGTAGCTGTGTTGAACTAACAGCGTTCGTACTCTATTAGTTATGTATTTAGTTGGTTAAATAAATATTATTTTAATATTAGGGATTAAAATTAATATACACGTTCAGTTAAAATTAAAGCTATATAGGGTGGCGCACCACAAACGCCTAGCTCTCTAGTACAAAACTGTATTATTTTTTTAAAATGTGTTTTTTATAGTCATGTAGTTGTGTTAGGAGGATAATTTAAAATAAAATTAAGTTTTACAGGGTGCTCCATAAAAGATATTTACCAAACATATAATTTTTAAATGAAATACTCTCTATATTATTCAATTTCTAGAATGTAGTATATTAAGTTTCTTTGGCAAGTCCTTTGCCAAAAATGTGACGTTTTGGTTGTTTTATATATATATATATATATATATATATATATATATATATATATATATATATATATATATATATATATATATGTAACTTTGGTATACTTTTTTGTTACGTTTATGAAGCAAATTTTCATAGTTAAATAATATTCCTGAATGTCATGAATGATGTTACATTTTTGGAATAGGGATCGCTTATGAAACTTACCTTATTTTTATTCCTTGAATAGAAAAATAGACTAATATAGAGGATATTTTAATAAAAAAACAAGTTTAATATGGATCTTTATTTGGAGCATTCTGTATAATTCTGTATAATTTTAAATTATTGCATAAATTGTTTAGGGCTCCTAGGAATTAAATAAAGAGTTTCTCGGAATAAACAATATTGAAATATCTACCGGTGTAATTTAATTGATGACTAAAACAGCGTATGATTCCTTAGCTTATTTTAGAAAGAAAAGTTCATATAAACATATGGTCTAAACGTCTTAACTTTTGAGCTACAGGGTGTTAAAGTTTTAAGAAAGATATTGTTTTCCTATCATAACTTTAAAACTCTTTAAGATATTTTCATTAAATTTTACATAAACCTACTGGGCACTAATAGGTTTTTTGATGTAAAACTTTAATTATTTTTACCAGTGGCGTCCGTACAAGATTTTTTAAAATTCCCATTTATTTTACAACACATTTAACCTCTTGAACTTCCTTTTTCGAAATAAACGTTTTCGCGTAAAAAAATAAAAACCGGTTTTGATGCAGTTTTTGTGTAGCAAAACAATTTGAAATTAGTAGGTTGGTTTCTTATTTTTGTTTTTTTTTATGCGAAAATGGTGCATAGTATGAAAAAAGTTAAGATGTTAAATCTCATGCAAAATAAATGAGGATTTAAAAATATTAATTTTTATTTTTGAAACAAATCTTTGGCGTACTATATTTTTTTTGAAAAATTTTTAGTATTCATTCTGTACGGACGCCACTGGTTGAAATATCTAAAAATGCTCTATGTTAAAAAAATCTCATTGGTGCTTAGTAGGTTTGTGCTAAATTTCATGAAAAATCTATAACAATTTTAAAGTTATTATAAAAAAATGTTTTTTTTTCTTAAAATTTTAACACCCTGTAGCTTAAAAGTTAAGAAATTTGGGAAATATTATTATGTTTATATAAACTTTTTTTTTTAAATAAACTAAGGAACAATATCCTTCATTTTTAGTCATCAATTTAATTTTACCCTGTTTAGTAGAGCAATAGATCTCCTGAAGTTTGTAAATTGGCAAGAAAAGAAAGGTATTCTGTAAAAATGAAATATTAAATAAGGTCTTTTGGTTTTAAATAAAAGGAAAAATGCCAAGAATGCTTTTAATTAGACATGGGAACAATAATTGCCTAGGATTAAAAGTATACGAATTAGACGCCTTAAAAAATAAGCTTTTTTAACATTCTATTATTATGGTTCTTCAGTAGATTGAATAAGACAATTCTTTTTCTAATATCTACACTAATACTTTTCAACAAAGCAATAATTTAGTCATTTATTTTTTGATCTAACCTTTTGCACCTGTTCCACTTAGGCACATCATGATACAGACGATTATACTTAATATCAATGGGTTGTTGACAAAAATCGTAAGCGACTTTTGTCAAATTTTACAGAAAACGGATATTTTTCTCATTGCGTTATTTTTAAAACAAAAATGATATTTTTTTGTATATAAATTAGTGCACAGCTTTATTTCAGTTTTTGGTTTTTGTTTAAAAATAACGCAATGGGAAAAATCGTTTCCGTTGACGAAAGTCGGTTACGATGTTTGTCAAAAACCCATGGATATGTAGATCTATATTTATTTTTTAAAATTAACTATTCACAAGTTCAACTTACCTGCGTTACCACCGGTCACTATAGCAGTTTTACCAACCAGACACACGTTACTTTTACACCACCCCGTAGTTAATTTTATCCACAATTTAATCGCTACCAAAATAGCTGCTATCCAAAAACGAAACAAATAAAACAGCCCATCTTATTGAAGAATTTACTAAGTGGTAAGTGACTTGTGAATGATATCTATAAGAAAGTTTTTTTCATGAGCACCGGTCTCATATCGTTATCAAACTATTAGGTATATCTTATCAGAATAAATAGGATGTGAAAAGGTGTAAATACTGTTGGGTTTAGTGACAAACTATCAAATTGTAGTACAGTCGAAACAAAATTAAAAACACATAAAAAATTAAAGTTACAATTTTCAGGTAAAAATCGAACATACAGGGTGTTAAGGAAATAATGTTCGTAACTTAAAGAGGTGATTCCTTTTGTTATTCTAACCAAAAAAATCATAATGAATTATGTCCGAAAAACATAGTTTTCGAGAAAATTAAGTCGTAAATAAATTACATTTTCTTAAATTTGGCAACGTTGCAACACAACAGGGATACGAGCGCACGAGAACCGCAAGTGATTCATTGAATTGTTTACGTTAATATGATATTCGTTGAAAATTATGCCTTGAATTAGTGGATAGATTATGTCACTTTTTGTGGCTAATATTTATTATTTAACAATACTTATCATACTCCGTGTCAAATTCTCGTCAATGGAAATCAAAACTTGTTCTTCGGTTTCCACCCAATTCCACGATGTCTGCCGCGATTGTTAAAATTACGCTCCCTGTGCCTGTGTCCAGAAGTCTTTGGAAATCTTCTACCAATGTTCTTCAAGCTGGTACCTTTAAAATAGAAAAATGTTTTTCGTTAATGCGTCTAGCTTCTTTAAAATTGCAATTAGCCTCTCCGTAAATAATAAGCATATCGTGATACTCGCGTACCAAAAACATCTCTTTCGTATCAGTGCATACACGGTAATATATACTGAAAATAAAATGTGATTTTAATTCGGGTAAACATTACTTGCATTAATGTATGAAAGAAAGTGTCAAATAGTTTTTGCCCCTATGTAGGTATTTATTTTTTTGCCTGTCGATATGACGTTAATTACGGTTTCTTGATCCCGGTATTTAACATACATTTGCGGAGCGCCAACGCATGTTCCAAATTTCAATAATGCAATCGCACAACCCAGCAGGCCGCGTAACCTAGTTTTAAGTCTAGAATAAGTATTTGTAATATTTGTATTAAGCATTATTTTAGATATAAATACAAGTCATTGTACTTAGGCTAGTCAGTTCCACTTTATACTGTGTACTCAGTAAACGCCTAAAACAACATGGGTTTTTTTAAAAGTAGCTCTGACGTCACCAACCAATAACTGGTGCAGTCACTAGGACAGTGAAAGAGCCCTTAACCTCCTTAAAAAGAAATCACTCAGCATCCGAGAACAAATGCCATATGCAATCCTTGGATACAACAGTTCTGTCCATTCAATACTACATGCGACGCATTGATATACTGAACGGCCATCTGGATTCCCAAAATCCATTCGACGTAGACATAAAGAAGACTCTAATTAATAACTGCACCCAGTAACATCGAGAAAAAACCAAAGCAATCTATCAAGGGCTAAATAAAAAACTACAAGCTTCAAAAGAAAATTACATCGAAAAAGAAATGCAAAAAGACAACCTCCAGTGACTTACAATCCCAGCACTAAAGTCTACACAAGAAAAACCCTAAAACGAAACAAGTTACTACCAAGATTTACAACAAAAACAATAGACGCAGACAACACTGTAAAAGTGGTATTAAAGATACCAGTGTTCACCAAGGAAACATAAACACCCTCCAAACTAATATAAACAATATTTTACAGATGAACCTTCAGCAGTAGCCCAAGAAATCAACATCCAGGAACTTCGGAATAGTCCAGTGATACTCCCTCTTAAGCTGGGACAAGTAAGAATCCAAACTAGCACCCACGACTTTATCCACTACGTGGACCTGCTACTAATAAAGAAAAAAATAGACTTCATAGAAACTCAATACAATGCCGCCAAAACAGCTATATAAAAGGGACTTAGCCATCCTTACTTCTTTAGCCTATAAAACTTTAACCAAAGTCTACAGTATCTTCTGGAAACAGCCAAACAAAAACTACTCACCATTTATCCCAACTCAAGAATAAGAAGAGGACTTATAAATGGACTGGGAAGCCTAATAAAAACTATATCAGGCAACTTGGACCAAGACGACGCAGAAAAATACAATAATGCCATTTTATTCCTCCAAGAAAACCAAAACAACATCATCAGCCAAGTAAACCACCACATAAGCCTAAACACGAAGATCCTAGACAATCTTAAGAGAACCATTTCAATGATTGACCATAATGAAGAAACCATGGAACTGGAGATCAACAAAATTAGCTTAGAATTAAACACAGTAATGTTCGACTTCATTCACTTCCTAATAGCTAGAAATGTGTTGGACCAAATAAACCTCGCTCTCCAAGTAGTCATACAAATCCTAGACGACTTAGAAGCAGCAATAACATTCGCCAAAATTAACCTACTTTACAACAGCCTTTTCAAACCTGACGAGCTTCAATGGACAGTAGACAAATTGCTCCAACACCACCCTGAGGACCAGATCTTATACAGTCACTAAGAAGAATTATCAAATTACTACGAGGCTGTAACGATGGATGGATATTACTTAAACCATACCATAATTTTCATACTACATTTTTCCGATCCTATATCCAAGTTACTTTCAATACTTCCACCTATATTCAATCCCAACTCGAAATCACACTACTATTATTCCTCCAGCCCCCTACATGGCTACTAATAAAGAACTCCACCAATATATGGTTCTACCTTGTAAGAAAACCGGACCAACCTTCCTCTGCCAAAAAAAATTCATGGCAAGTAGCTCTGTCAGAAAATTCCCATCTCCATCAATACAACACTGATTCAGAGAATGACCGAAGCCGACTACATAATCATTTTTCCACACGCCACCAAAATCACCTACTTTTCTACATCAAAAATATTGGTCCTTGAGGGAACTTTCCTCATCGAGCTACCACCTGGATGTGAATTTAAAACCAATAACGAAGCATTCATAAATTTAAGGACAATTATTAAGGAAGAACCCCTCGCTTAACCAAAAGTCACAACACTAGAAGACACTAAACAAACCCACCTAAAGCCACTGAAACTCAACAAAATTCCTCTGGACGAACTCCACAAACTTACCAGAGAAGAGGAACGCTTGGAACCAATACAACAAGAGACATGGATCAATCAGCATACACACTGCTGGACAACACAACAATCTATATTATAATCACAATATCTCTTACTCTAGGCATTTACAAAATTCGGCATTGAAGAAGACAGAAAGTCAAACCTGTAAAAGCCCATGGAGAAGGCCCCACAACCCCGAGGAAGATAAGACCAGTTTTGATCGTCCCTTACGAAACTTCTTCAGGGAATGGAGAAATTACGGTTTCTTGACCCCGACATTTTCCATGCATCGGCGGAGCACCAACGCAGCATGTCCCAAATATCAATAATGCAATCGCACAACTCAGCAGGCCGCGTAACTTAGTTATAAGTCTAGAATAAGTATTTATAATATTTGTAGTAAGCATTATTTTAGGTATAAATACAACTCATTGCGACCGGTCGCTAAAATGCTCAGCCGAATAACAATATGCCCTGTTCAGTAATATCGACTTAACCTCCCTAGCACAATGTATTTATTGGCTTACAATGTTCTTGCCAGCAGTTGGCAGAAGATGATAAATATTTTTTTGAATCATAAAAGATGGATGATTGATCAGACTCGAGCGCGGGATTGGTACAAGGCAGTGCTCCCGCCTGACGAGTATTCGAGAACTGAACTGCATCCTGTTGAGGCTCCAAATTTTTTATGCGTGTGAGAGCCGTCTCTGAAGTATAAATATTGAAGTTAAAAGTTAGTATTCGATGGCTTTACAAATAAAGGTTTGCAGGGACTCTCTAGGACTAGCTCTACGCATGTTTCCGTAAAGCTCGCTTCTGTTGCACAAAACAAGAGTTGATCAGTACTGGCTGCAGTTTCCCCACTAGCTATTCCATACCTTAGGTGGGACTCTATAAGAAATACACCAACCTGCACATGATATTTGGTTCACGAGAAACCACTCTTACAACAAAGC